>JAVTVY010035774.1:0-15426 GCA_036873755.1 Hanleya hanleyi | reverse complement strand
AGAGAACTAGTCAACCCTACTAGATCACATTTTTATTAACCTAGTTGTCAAAGTTCTAAAAAATAGTCTTATGCAATGCATGATTGCTGAGTGTAAAAATAACTGATAGCCAAGGGGTATTGGAGCCGATTGGACTATTTTCAGTTTTTTTCTCTTTAGTGGTGATTTCGCACAACATTTTAAAAATAATTCATTACAAACACCTCCTGAACCAAGACAAAATTAACACAAGTGAAAGTTTAACCTACATGTATGCAAAGTATAAAATATCAAAATGAACTTGGTTCAAGAATCAATACAAAATTGAAACAAGTGAAAGTTTAATCTATGCTAAGTATAAAATGTGGGAATAAATTTTGCTCAGGAGGTCGAAATTTTGAATAAAAGTTAGTGCGAATTCACCACTGAGGAGAAGAAAACTCGTATTTGTCCACTTTTGTTAACATGTGCATAGTGGATATTTTCAGACTATTTTTTATTGTGTATAAGCAGCTACATTTTACTATACAATACCGAAAATTTGATGTTTTAAAAACAGAAATAAAAATGCAACTTCTTAATTTGCAACCCCGATAATATACGGAAATCCATCTTACCGCAGTCATTAAGAAAGCCTGAAATTTCAAGTTAGTATTCAATTATCAACAACATGACTTCTTTGCAACGTTAGCTCAATCGTGTAGCGGGACTGTAGATTGTAGCCGTAATATATGGTTAGTCAGTTGAGTGCGAAATTGTTCACGTTACACGGGCTACGATTTATTATCTCATCACATCTCGAGAGTGCAAATTTTATGACATTTCGTCGTACCACGATAGCCATATAACGGAATGTGAATTCGTTCATCAATGGAAATGTAAATGTCTCTTTTCTTCCCTGAAGCGAGTAAATGTAAAATCGGTCGCTCGTTGGACTCATCCGGATTTTAATATGCTTACATCAATGGACGGCAGAATCGTATTTTGTTTCCAGAGACAATGTTCTGTTAATTGACTTCTAACCGCGATCTAGACTTAACTGGACCATGCATTGATTCATACATACCCATTAATGATCCACACTAAACTCTTATCGTAATCACTTCACATTATTCCATTATTTATTAATTGGCATTATTAAATTCCGAAATATATACGAGATACACATGACATCATTATTTTACAATCTAGTACACGCTATAATTGCCCATGGGAGCTTTCTCTGCAGAAAATATAAAATGCTTAATTATAAAGGGGCAAGGAAAGCGAACATTCTCTGTGGTAGTAAATTGTCTCTAAATTCCCCATTAGCAGCGCAGAATTGGGAACGAACAGCAATATTCTATTTATTCAATTTTCACTTTGAATGAGAGAAAAAAAAATTGCAACTGAGAATCATGACAGTTAAATTTGAGCATATATTCTAATCATTCAAAGAAGTCATCATTTTATCTGCATTTACCAAGGTAAAACAGGCAAACAGTACCGATTGCCGTGTGTCAATTTCAGCCTTTGTTAGACAAATCCTGAAGACTGAATGGTTCTACCAAATTACTCAAAACTTGAGTATTGGAGTGGACTTCTGGAGGGGGCGGGGAACATATGTAAACAGTTTGGTACTGTGGAATTGCTTTTGCGACATTTGACCACGGATTGAAACACAGCAATCATACCGTAATTCATTCAATCATTGAATAGGCGGCTGTGGTAACTTTAACATCGCAGTACATACTCTGGTCTGCCGTGTGGATTGGTTTGAGTGTTTTATTTTCTGAACGTGGGGGTACGGTGGCTTGTTAGGGCCATGCACTGATTTTTGCAATTTTCTGCCTTTTACTAGTTTTCAAGATTTCTAATTTCTTGCCATTGACATCGATTCCTTTCCGAGATATAAAGTTGTTTTCTGGTTTTAAGAATTTCTTCTATCATTTTCTAGCGACTGCAAAAATCGAACAACCATGTGAAAACACTAAAAATTAGCAAAAACATTCGAAAAAGTATTTCAACCGCGGTGGAAACTATTTCAACCGCGGTGGAAACTATTTCAATCGCGGTGAAAAGTATTTCAACCTCGGTGGAAAGTATTTCAACCGGGGTGAAAAGTATTTCAACCGCGGTGAAAAGTATTTCAACCGCGGTGGAAACTATTTCAACCGCGGTGGAAATTACACGGCATTTTCTGTGGGTTTTTTTGCTATTTCTGATGTTTCACGCAATTTTCGACGTTTTCGCAAATTTCCAGTGTTTTCATGTGGTCGTTTGAATTGTCCTTGTTTCTTGAAAATGAATTTCCAGCGTTTTCGTATGGAAATGGTTGCAGTTTCTTGAGAATGAATAAATAAAATCAGAGATAAATTTTGAAACATCGAAAATGAATCTAAGAGGGTGGCAAGAAAAGAGAGAAAATGCGAAAGTGAAATCTTGAAAATTAGAGAAAGGCAGAAAATTTAAAAGATCAATGTATGGCCCTAACAAGCCACCGTAGGAGTAAGTACAATAGAACTATATTCCCTGACCAAGAACGAGAACAGAAAGAATCTCTGGAATTTAGAGATTCCCTCCCGATGTTGTATCATATCATCTGAAGTGTAGCGGGACTGCAGATTGTAGCCGTGATATATGGTTAATCAGTTGAGCGTGAAATTGCTTACATTACATGGTGTACGATTTATTATCTCATCACATCTCGAGAGTTTAAGCTTTATGACATTTCAGCGAAGCCTGATCGCCATATAACGGAATGAGAATTCATTCATCAATGAAAATCTAAATGCCTTTTATTCCCTGAAGCGCGAAAATGTATACATCCACGCTGGCAAAATCGATTGGTCGATGGAATTACCCGGATTTCACAATGCTTACATTGATGGTCGGCAAAATCGTACTTTATTCCGAGAGACAATGTCCCGCTAATTGTCTTCTGACCGATCCGACATGACTGGGTCAATCACCCCCTCTTGGCCCCGCAATTATCTACAATATATTTCTATGATAATCCGATGAACACACATAATCAAAGACGGCACACATTTCATGAGTGGATATTATGGGATTTTATTTCTTCCGATGTAACTAATTATTTCGGAGAATGACAGAATCCCCGCGGTTTTAAAAGACATTTTCATCCAGTACATGTGGTTATTTCTTAACCCTACCAGGCCTGTGAGTGCGTCATCATGGTCCCCTACCAAGCTATCTATCCTATCTCCGAAACGACAAAAAAATGACAGCTGAAACTCTGTGACCTTTTAGCTTATCATATTGGGGTCGTTTTGAGCCTATATGCATAACCCACCGAGCAAAAGATCATGGGCAATTCAAAATCGCGTTCATGTGATGTAATGGAAAAGTGATTCTTTTTTTTTCGTAATTTCTGCTTTTCTGCGAGGAAAAGTGGGAAAAAACATTTTATTTCACATCAGATATTTTTTTTGCTGATTTGCATCTTTTGCGAAGAAAACACATAAACAAAAATTATGAAAAATCTGACCGAAAAAAATCACCTAAAAATATTTTTTTGAAAATGACATCACTGTGACATCTTCAAACCGGCCATCTTGGAATATTTTTTACATTTTCACATAAAGTATAGTGTAGTAAGTTTCAGCGCCCCAGGTCAAGGGGTAAGCAAAATATTTAGGGTAGGAGGGGCGGATTTTTTTATGGGCCAATAATAATCCGGGATTCCCATTTGAAAAAGACTTTAACCAATGCTTTACAATTGGGGTTTTCCAACCTTTCAAGCCGGAGATAACGATTGGTCGAAGATACGCCTATCTATCCTATAACACCATTTCGTCCGTGTTCACTTATCTGTTTCGTCATCCGATGCCACTGTTGAAGGAACACAACACTCTGTATAATGTGGAACACAAACTCGTGGTTTGTGAACACATTATGCTGTTTTAGTATATCACAAGTTGTGTAACTGAAGTTTGAATTGTTTGTAGAAGATTTCAAAACAATGCCTTGTGTTAATAGGACACGTGTTGTGTTGAAAAAAACACAGAGAGTATGATAAGTGTGTTGCGTGTAAAATTGCTTACATCGCATGGTGTACGTTTCGTTAGCTCATCCCGCGAGTGTAATCTGTATTGTGATTGTAATTTTGTGACTGGTAAACATGGTGGAGAATGAAGCGCTTGGTCGGCGTCTCACATATATGTGTTCTGAATAAGAACGGGAATTCTGTTGAAGCCCTGCCATTTAGGTCGTTTCTTCTATCTAACGGTCACATACACTGCGAAAAATATTGTGTTGTTTTATCACAATTTTGTGCTAAAATTGCTTCAACACAAATTGTTTTATGTTAAACTTCATATATCAACACAAATTTGTGTTGAGTTCAATACAAATTAGTGTTGATTCTAACACAATTTGTGTCACAATTTGTGTTATTTTCAACACAGTTCTGATGCTAAAATGGCTTCAACACAATTTTTTTCTCAGTGTAGTTTGTCATTTTTTATCCGATGATTTGATAGATCTATTACATCATCGCTCTACAATATTTGTATCTATCACCGCTGAAACCGGTGCAATACGGGCCGAGTGGTCATGGCATTGGATCAGTTTGGATTGTTGTGATGTTTTTATAATTAGGCAGTCAGTATTTTTGCCTGGTGGACTTCTTGCCAGTACTCCAGAATTTTCCACCACTCGTGTTATCTTGCGTTTAACTATGGACATTCACTGAACGTCATATAATGGCATGCAAACCCGATCATCATTGAAAACCATTGACTATTGCCCAGGACAACAGAGTTCGCCCACTGGAATCACACGGATCTGAAACGATTACGCGGATGAATTATACACTATTCCGAAAGACAATGTTTTGTTAATTAACGTCTATTCGATCTGACTCAACCAGGTCAATAATCGATTTCTATATCATTCCCTCGGACCTACAGAATATATCGTCTAATCCTACAGGAATCCTTTTCCATTATTCGGTTCAAATACACTGCATCAATGAAAGGACGATTACAGTGTAGCATTTTATCCCTTAGATATGTAGTTAGTTGCATATTGACGAGAGTCCCACCCTCACAGTAGCAAGGTATATGCCTTTAAGAGGTATATACCTGTCTGGTACCTTAGATGTGCTTTAATTATACCTTAATTTTAGAGTGTACCTTAACGATACCTTGTAGCCGAGTTGACTTATTGTACCTTCAATAGGTATATACCTCAACAGTACCTCTTGAGGGTCAGTAGGTGTGCCTTGAGAAGGTATATACCTGATCAGTACCTGGCAAAGTCACTACCAGTACCTCCATGGTGCCTTATCTACTTAGATTAATTTTCATCAAATTGAACTGTACCTTGATGGTACCTCTCAGACTTGAAATTTCATTCAAGCCAATGCCCTGTACCTTCTTGGTACCTTATGAACTTGGTTAATTTTACATCAACTAGGGGTGTACCTTGTTGATACCTCCTAGACTTAGACATTTACTCTAGCCAAATATATGCACCGGTACCTTCTTGTACCTTATCAACATGTTCATTTTCAACAAATTGGACGTGCGACGCATTTCTCAACATTAACATTTGTTCCACTGGACAGTATTGTACATTTTGACAGGTTCAAATCACAGTTTGCAAAAAAAACATGTGTAAACCTAGGTCAATATTTCGTATAAGAATATTGTTTCTGCTTTTACATACCGGTAACCGTACTGAAAAACCTTTCATCCAGAATCATTCTTGTACCCAGACAGACCCTTGTTCACCTATGTCTGGGGACACTTTCATGAAAGACGACTCATAAGAAGCACAGTTCCCTGGCTTGAGGGATACTTGGTGGTAGATGCCTAAGTATATATTTCAATAAATTATGATAGTTTTGTTTTTGTTTTTTGTTTTTTTTTCTTTTTTTTTTGGTGTTTTTTTGTGTGTTTTTTTTCACTTTTCCTGCATTTGTGTCTCTCAGCTTTGACACAAGTGAAGTCATTTCCATTTCTGTCAAGCAGGGCAAATCTAAGAATCATAGTTTTAAAAAAAATTCGAACCTTGATTTCTATGAATTAAAACACAAATTTATTTTTTATTTTATTTTTTTATTAATTCTCATAACCACTAAATCGAGAGGGAGAGAGAAAACGATAACAAATCGATTGTGTTACTACAATGACGTCACTGGAGGATTTTCCTCCCTCTGAAAAGCCTAAGTTTAACACAGAAGTAAATGACAAAAAAACTTCCCATAGAGAATAGTTTAGCTCCCAATTTAACATATAATTTAAACAGATGAACTATCTTTTACTTCGCCAAGTTGTAGAAATTTATCTCAAGTATCAGTTGAGATTTTTATACGAAAAACCTGCTAGACCTCAGTGGGTTGAAAAAAACCCTGTTGCGCGGGTGGCTGTTACGACACCGTAATTGACAGAACAGCCGATCTTTTGTTTGGAGTCGATTTTGACTAGCCTGGTACCCTAAATTATTGTTGCATTACTTACATATACAATTTTGCCAGGGAACCAGGCTACTTTTGCGTTTTGCTGTACCGGGGATTTTTGTGAAGTTTTAGTCTGAACGTGGCACTCCGTTTAGCAGAAAAGTTTATATTCTTGTGTTCCAATCAGCCAAGTTGCGTTTGTGTGTCAAATTCTTAATGTACGGTCGTTCAGATGTAGAACTACAAGGCATATTGATACCGTAGACGACAAAAATGAAGAAGAAAGAAATGTTGTTTGGACAACAACAACAACAACAAATTGAAAAATAACAACAACGGAACTGGGAGCTATGTACAACATGTACGGGTGGGCGGTGGAAGACGACGGACGTGTGCGATCGAGCCGAGTCGGACAACACGTACGGTATTGCTGGATCGAACACCGCGCGTCGTCTACTTTCTCAAGCATAAGAGAACAAACAGCATTTCGGGATTATAGCACCATACCCAAACAACATTCAACAACAACCAGCTGACAACAACAACAACAACAGGCAAGTATGTACCTGTAACTGTAAGTATCTATAACTAGGTGCAGAAACTTATGTACTGTCTCAGTGTCTGTCCCAGATAATATATTATCTGTCAATATTTCGGAGACAATTTAGAATTTATCGTACAACATTGAAACTTCACACAACTAAAAAATACAAATTTTTTCCCGTATCTGACCCAAGTCAACCTTGCTGCCCCATAACAAACTTCCATGCATGTCATTGGTCACTACCTTTTCTGATGTAAACATCTGAGAAGGGCTGTGTTATGCATTGCATCATGGGTTGTTTTTGGGCAGCAAGGTTTACTTCATCTTCACAACGTCAAGGTTTCTATTTGCGAGCCAAAGGTGAACCCTTGATCAGCTTGCATAGCAGACCACGTTCCGCCCACATTCCAGTTACGTGGCCTAGAAAAAACTGCGCTGATGGTTAAATACATTAGGGTTTTATTTTCTGTGCTAAACTATTCACAAACTATTTAATCCAAGCCTGCATAACAATAAAATATTAATGGATAGATCAGTGAAATTTTATAGACATCTGTGCGTTATTTCACTCAATTCAAGCTCTTCAGTGAGGTGAGGTGGAATCGATACACTGATGGATACACAAGTGATCTGAATGGTCAATATATCCACGATGTTGCTTTACGTTGAACACGATACATTGCCCAAGCGTACCAGGGGCTATATCTAGTATAGAGATACCCCTGGTTTTAGCGAGGATGGGTTTACTTATGCCATGACATATCTCATTAAAATCTGTTGAGAATTGTCGATCACCGATACCTACCATGTTACTTTGGGTCCACAATGACGTTGATCTGCTAATGTTATAACATGCAAGCTTGACGTTGTGCATCAAAAAATAACCCACAAATCTCCCATCTAATATTTTTTTATCGCTCCGAAATATCGCCAAAAACATCGCGGATATATTATCTGGGACAGACAGTGCCAATGCTACACTGGCCTGGTTTGATAGCCGCGAAGAGCTGATCACTGTCTCTGTAATCCATTTTTGTATATCAAAGGGTGAATGAAATTTGAAGTGGCTATGAAAAGGTTGAATTAGCACGATGGACAATTTGTCCTTTTTGTATGTATTGTCCAATAACCCCACGTTTTCTTATCAATAGCCTGGTCTGTTAACATTGACATTTCCATATCTCGGAAAAAATGAAGGCGTGTCATGTTTATAATTATTTCTGCCGTCCTGATTCAATTTTGAATAGGCTAAGTAGGTGATTTCTCACTTTTGATGTCAACTGATAGGATACAATAATATATTTTATCGATATTGATCAAGTTTTATAATAATTGCCTATAATATATTCATCTTGCAGATTCTGACTTAGTACAAGTAACGCATGTAGCAGGATATTCAAGACCCAAACCTGGAATCTTATTTTTGTCAGTGGCACAGCAGTATAGTGTAAGTATTTGTCTTCTCTCATTAACAGGATTGTATGATGTTAGCCAGAGATATCCCAACGGACAGACATTTTCAAATTTGGACAGACAAGAATTTGAAAATTTAACATGGGAGAGATATGAAGAGAGGAAATTTAGTAGACTGTCCAATTCTAGCAAAATGTGATACTTGGACATGTAATTGGGCAGAACTTCCACCAGCATGATCAACCCTAGAGTGTGTCAGCCCGGATATAAAATCTACAAGCGTCTGGTCCATCAATCATAATTCAGCCATCGTCCATTAAAGAATATCAGCGTCCATAATCCAATGGCTCAGTTGCACATCATTGAGAGAACAGTTTATCAGCTACTGAGTTATTTCCCCTATCTGTTAAACCATGACTATTTTGAACTGGTGATAGCTGGCATAATTTTATACATGTACTATATTTTCCCAGTATTCGAAGAATATGTCATTATGCTGGAATACTTGGAAAATATAGTACATGTATAAAATTATGCCAGTTATCAAGAGTTAAAATTACTCTCAATTGTTAAAAGATAGCGAAAGTTAAATTATATAACCCAGCAGCTGCTCAACTGAAGTCACAGATCAGTGAACAGACGGGTTCTCCTTTGTTCTCTCAATAATGTGCAACCGAGTCATTCTGATTGTGATATTCACAATTAGAACAAACTGTTAATTTAGAACAGAGCTAGATATTTCATTCTCGGTCATGGGTGATATGTAGTTTGGTTGTACGTGATACTGTAATTTAGTTTATGCCTCAAACCCCAAAACTGAAAAAATATGACCGCCTTTATCATGTTTATTGAACATGCAAACTCATCTAGCAGACAACTCTGGTCTTGGCCAAGGAAAAAAAGAGTACTTGTCGAATTAAGGGCTGACATGCTGTTAAAGAATGAGTATGCAAAGATATAGAGCATGATTCTTTCTTGCTATACAAAGTTTGGAGTTCAAAGTACTCATAATAAAACAAATACAGATTTCCAAATATCTGAGAAAATAATTGCTGGTCTCTTCGACTAATGAACTGCGAACCGCAGTCGAACTTTATGAACTTGTGTATTTTTGTATAAAGCATGGGGTTATATATATAGAGACCCCATATTTCGACACTTCACTGTAATACCACCATCCACACCCCCAAAAACTCTTGTTTTGAGGGCGTGTGGTGTCTCTGTAATCCATTTTTGAATATCAACAGGTGAATGAAATTCGAAGTGGATATGAATCCGTTAAAAATGTTGAATAGTGTGATCGGCTATTCATCCTTTTTGTGCTTATTGTCCGATAACCTCATGTTTGACTTTCCTTAGCAGCCTGGTCTGTAAACTGCTGACATTTCCATATCTCGGAAAAAAGGAAGCTGTGTCATGTCTATAATTATTTCTACTATCCTGATTTGATTTTTGAGCAAGTTAAGTAGGTGATTCCTCAGTTTTGATGTCCACTGATACGATACAATAATATATATTTTATCGCTGTTGATCAAGTTTTATAATAATTGCCTTTTGATATTCATCTTGCAGATTCTGACTTACATGTACTACAAGTAACAGAGACAGAAGGATATTCAAAACCCAAACCTGGGATCTTACCTCTGTCAGTGGCACAGCTTTAAAGTGTAAGTATTTGTCTTTTCTCATTAACAGGATTTAGGCAGAGATATATCCCAATGGAGAGACAATTTCAAATTTGGACAGACAAGAATTTGAAAATTTAACATGGGAGGGATATGAAGAAAGGAAATTTAGTAGACTGTCCAAATCTAGCAAAATGAGATACTTTTACAGGTAGATTTTATATCCTGGCTGACACACTGTACGGTTTGTCATGCTGCTGGCATAATTTTATACATGTACTATATTTTCCCAGTATTCGAAAAATATGTCATTATGCTTGAATACTGGGAAAGTATAGTACTTACCGTACATATGTATAAAATTATGCCAGTTATCAGGAGTTCAAATTACTCTCCAGGGTTAGGGAAAAGTGAAATTATATAAACCCAGTAGCTGCTCAACTGAAGTCACAGATCAGTGAACAGACGGGCTCTCCTTTGTTCACTCAATAATGTGCAACTGGGTCATTCTGTTTGTGATATTCACAAATTATGCCAGTTGTCACGAGTCAAAATTACTCTCCAGGGTCAAAAGATAGGGAAAAGTGAGATTATATAACCCAGTAACTGCTCAAGTGAAGTCACAGATCAGTGAAGAGAAGGGCTCTCCTTTTTAGCTCATCTGGGCCGAAGGCCCGATGGGCTTATGTCATGGCCTGACTGTCCGTCGTCCGTCGTGCGTTGTGCGTAAACATCTTCTTCTCTGAAACCGCTTGGCCGATTAAGCTGAAACTTGGCATGCATGTTCCCCCCAATGAGGACACCAGAATTTGTTCATGCCGTGTCGATGCGATTTTAAATATGGCCGCCATGGCGGCCATCTTGAATTTGCCATTGAAACATTGTTATCGCGATTTCTCAGGAACTACTGCATAGATCTTTCTCAAATTTGGTAAACAGGTTCCCCTTGGGGTCTAGTTGTGCAAGATACCTGTTGTGGTCTGATTCACAAATCCAATATGGCCACCAGGCGGCCATCTTGGATTTCCCCATGAAACATTATTATTGCAATTTCTCAGGAACTACTTTGTGGATCTTCCTCAAATTTGGTACACAGGTTCCCCTTGGGGTCTAGTTGTGCAAGATACCTTTTCTGCTCTGATTCGAACATCCAATATGGCCACCAGGCAGCCATCTTGGATTTCCCTATGAAACTTCGTTATCGTGATTTATGAGGAAATACTGCATGGATCTTTCTCAAATTTGATACACAGGTTCCCCTTAGTGTCTAGTTGTGCAAGATACTTTTGTGGTCTGATTCAGAAATCCAATATGGCCACCAGGCGGCCATCTTGGATTTCTAGATGAAACATTGTTATCTCGATTTCTCAGGAAGTACTGCATGGGTCTTTCTCAAATTTGGTACAGAGGTTCCCCTTGGGGTCTAGTTGTGCAAGATACAATTTGTGGTCTGATTGAAAAAATCCAATATGGCCACCAGGCGGCCATCTTGAATTTGCCAGTGAAATCTTGTCATCATTATTTTTCGTTAACTACTGCATGGATCTTTCTCAAATTTGGTACACAGGTTCCTCTTGGGGGTCTAGTTGTGCAAGATACCTTTTCTGCTTTGATTCGAACATCCAATATGGCCACCAGGCGGCCATCTTGGATTTCCCTATGAAACTTCGTTATCGTGATTTATCAGGAAGAACCGCATGGATCTTTCTCAAATTTGATACGCAGGTTCCCCTTGAGGTCTAGTTGCGCAAGATACAATTTGCGGTCTGATTGAAAAATCCAATATGACCACCAGGCGGCCATCTTGGATTTCCAGATGAAACATTATCGCGATTTCTCAGGAACTACTGCATGGATCATTCTCAAATTTGGTACAGAGGTTCCCCTTGGGGTCTAGTTGCGCAAGATACAATTTGTAGTCTGATTGAAAAATTCAATATGGCCAACAGGCGGCCATCTTGGATTTCCAGATGAAACATTGTTATCGTGATTTCTCAGGAACTACTGCAAGGATCTTTCTCAAATTTGGTACAGAGGTTGCCCTTGGGGTCTAGCTGTGCAGGATACCATATATGGTCTGATTGAAAAATTCAATATGGCCACCAGGTGGCCATCTTGGATTTCCCCATGAAATTTTGTTATCGTGAATTCTTAGGATATTACTGCATGGATGTTGATACACAGGTTCCCTTGTGATCCAGTTGTGCAAGATACCTTTTTTTGGTTCATTTCGAAAATCCAATATTGCCGCATCTTGAATTTCCCATGAAACTTTATCATAAAATCTCAGGAAATAACTGCATGGATCATTTTATAGTGTTCAGGGGGACAACACAAGTTAGAAACTCATCTATTGCAGTTCTTTAGTAAAAATTTCTCACAGCTACTTTCTCCAGTTACAGACAGATGACCTACAGTGCCGTGGCACTATCTTTTACATCTTCGCAGACAGATGCCGGGGGTATGTCTTGGTTAGGCCATACCTCACCAGAGATTACTTTCATTGGAAAAATGTCCTGTTACATCTCATTGCCATCGTAACAACCCAGTCGCACATATTTCGTACTCGACATGTCTCCCCCTGGTGCATATACCCACAAAATATTGGAATCGTAGGTTAAAAACTGTCCAATGTACTGTCCGGACACGAAGTGGACAGACGGACGAACGACTGCAATCACATAATAAAAATTGGTTCTGGTTATTGCTCATACAGCTTACTGACAATCACACATTATATTTTGGTATAATTGCCTTTATTCCATAACCTCCAATTACAATCATGAATTTACAGCTTGACCTCCTGTGAAATCGACTATGTTGCCATTTTTTTCAGGGGAGACAACGCAAGTTAGAAACTCATCTATTGCAGTTCTTCAGTAAAAATTTCTCGCAGCCACTTTCTCCAGTTATAGCCAGATGAGCGCTACAGTGCCGTGGCACTATCTTTTCTCTCAATAATGTGCAACTGAGTCATTCTGATTGTGATATTCACAGTTAGAACAGCATATTAATTTAGAACAGCTTAATAATAGGTATTTCATTCTCGACCATGGATGATATGTGGTATGTGATATGTGGTTTGGTTGTATGTAGTTTAGTTTATGCCTCAAACCCCAAAACAAGAAAATATGACCACCTTTATTGAACATGCAAACTCATCAAGGGCAACAACTCTGGACTTCGCCAAGGAAAAAAAATTAGTACTGGTGGAATTAGGGGCTGATCATGCTGATAAAACAATGAGTACACTATACTAATGTTTATCATTTATAAGGTGGCGTGATATCCGAGAGTATATGTATCCATTGTTAGCAAATTAATTAACAAATCAGCAAGGCCTGTATCCTGTGAGTTTGTACATTGGTACATGTTTTATGGAGGTGTACTTTATACCATTCTTTCATTGAAATGTTTATACTCTGTTTCAGATGGTTGAGCTGTCACGTGGAAGTGGTGTATTCGTATACCAGTATCACCAGGCAATGAACAAGTCACTATGTGAATGCACCTTCTAGAAGACTGAAACAGTCAACAGAGACGAACACCTCTACTTAGAGCGATGGAAGACCAGCAGCGAGATATTTGATGAACACGCTCTTCTCACTTGAAGACCTAGCTATGGGGAAACTGCTGGTGCTGAACGGTTACATCACTGGGGCAATAAAGGGTGAGCAAAATCACTATCTGAACTCTATACTAAGTTTCAGGGCAACGGTTGAATGTCAGGTACATTAGAATTTTTCTACGAAGTAGGCTACCATTTTGAAATTGCCCGGTAAATGAGTAAGTGAGTTATTTTATCCAAAATAAGGAGAACCGTTCACATTAGAACCTTGATTTTTGGCATGAACATGCATTAGGGCATTGTTACCAGCAAGTTCTGAGCTGATTTATAACTATTTTTATATGCCCGCTTGTGTAAAAGCAGACGTGTTATGGGACGACGCTGTCCATCCGTCCATTTTGTGTCTGGGCTGAATATCGCGCACTTTTCAAACTACAGACCCCGCGTTTGGTAGGTAGGTGCATTAGGGGGAGATGACGTGTCATGCGTTGCCTTCGCTCATGTGCACGCCTCAATTTGAGGTGGTAACCTGTTTTCAGGTTGCCTGGAGGTTGCCATATGAAAAATAGTAGTAACCTATTTTCAGGTCCCCATAATTTTGACTAATAATATGACATTAGGTTAATAATTATGCAATAGGTTCCCACAGGTTACCAGTGTAGAATTCATGGTAACCTGTTGAGTGGTTACCATCAGCACTCCTTAAACATGTTAAATTGAGACCTGCATGTGGGCTGTTTCCATGGCAATCAGACACACCCTCTTTATCTCAGCTACTGCAAAGGTAGTTTGTCGTTTCCGGGCTGTATATCGCACACTTTTCAAGCTACTGATCTGAAGATTGACAGATAGGTGCATCAGGGAGAGACGATATGTCATGCGTTGCTTTCGCTCATGTGGGCCATTTCCATGGCAACCAGACACACCCTCTTTATCTCAGCCATTGTAAAGGTAGTTTCATGTCCGAGCTATATATCGCACACTTTTCAAGCTACTGATCTGAAGTTTGGTAGGTAGGCGCATTAGGGAGAGACGTGTCATGTTTTGCTTTCGCTCATGTGGGCTGTTTCCATGGCAATCAGACACACCCTCTTTATCTCAGCCATTGTAAAGGTAGTTTCTCTCGTGTCCGGACTATATATCACACACATTTCAAGCTACTGATCTGAAGTTTTGTAGGTAGGTGCATTCGGGAGAGACATATCATGCATTGCTTTCGCTGATGTGGGCCATTTCCATGGCGACAAGACACACCCTCTTTATCTCAGCGATTCTAAACGTAGTTTCACTCGTGTCTGAAGTTTGGTAGGTAGGTGCATTAGGGGGAGACGATGTGTCACCATTAACTATCACATGTAAATCCATACACTGTTTCATGTAAATCCATACACTGTTTCACCTGTTCAGACTGATATGTTTTTCGGGTGTATTTTGAGTTCAGACTGTGCTCTTGTTTTAGTATTTATTGATGGCTCAGCGAGTGCATGGTCATGCTCATCGGGAACCCTTGGATGTTTCACTGTGACTTTTGAAGGTTCCCTGATATGGCATATCACGTTGGACACACTGGTTCTCGTAAAATCACAGAAGTTAAGCGACTTTGAGCCGGTCAAGACTTGGATGGGTGACATTATGCTGCACTGCTGGACTGATAAGTGTCCAGGGTAATATGGACTAAGGGCGATAATACTTCCCATGCTAATGACTCACCAGCGGTGACCAGATGGGGAAGTTAATAGTACCCACTGTCAATTAGAGACTGCTATATACATTCTCTCACGGTAGCACATAGGGCCCCCAAGTCATCTCTCGAGTTCACTCTCAAATCATATCAAACCCTACTTCGTAGGTATGTTCATGAGATATCATAGTGCATTCACATTATTCTATT
>JAVTVY010035773.1:0-147684 GCA_036873755.1 Hanleya hanleyi | reverse complement strand
TTACCTCCCCCTAGATTGGAACTCTTCTGTGTTGGAGGTAGTTTTTGGTCTCTTGAGCTGGTGGCGCCCCCTGGCGGAACTCCCCGTCATCTCCCCAAGAGTTATCTCCCCCGGAAAAATAAGGGGTTAAATGCACTATATATACTACTTACCCCAAATGATGGGCTGACTCGATTCGCCAAACAACAATTACGGACTACAGACTACGTGAGTACTTTACAAAATATGAAGCTCAAAACTGTCGAAATAATGTATTGTATATCATTGCTGCTTGTATGGCTATTGACAATAATAGTTTGCAGGCCGATGCATGTATGTGGACAAAATGATCGTCTTGCAGATATCCATGTTGTTGTTGCACTTGTAAACATAGTATTTTGTAGTAAATCTTTATCAATGGGAAAAAATAGTTCAGTGACGTCACGACCAAGCGTAGTAATTTATTTTCTCAAGTTACAGCGTGTTTGAAAGTGTTATGTCACTAGTTACATTCGATATTTACGCCATGGCTTTATGTAACTGAATAACAACACAGTTATGTGATAAACGAATTTCCGTGTCAATACTCGAAAGACCTATTTCGTATGACAACACCAATTCCAAAATGTGTATGAAACAAACTCGTTTTTCAATTGGAATTGATTGGAATTGGAATTGATATCTAACTTACAGTAAAGTTTTTTCGATTATTGACCTGGAAATTCTTTCATAGACGATGGCTGAATACTGAATGTCAGACTCGAGTACTTTACTTATTCCAGATCCCAGTCAGAGGAATTGCATTCGCTGTAAGGTTGAGGATACTCAACGTTTACTGAAGGATGTTTGCTTCAAACATTGTCAAAGATGTACACAGAACTGCAATGTAAAGCCAGTGGTCGATATTCAGTCTAATTATCCTCTGTGTCTTACATTTTCAGTACATCAACCTGAGGTTCAACAAGATTATTGGGTTGATGTTCTCCATATCGTTCATACCGCAAATGGTTGGTATAGCCTTAAATATGCATAGCTTTTACAGAGTAGATACTAGTGCGGTATGTCGGTTTATTTTTGCAACAGTTGTCTTGCTTTCGTATAATATATACATGTTTGAATTTCATGGCCATCAACTTTGAACCACGTTCAGCAGATTCGGATTTTTTTTCCCACCGTCCAATAAAATTAGTATACAAAAAAATATCTCCATGTCGGCTGTGAACCCTTAACCCCAGCTCAGGTGGTATTGGTGCCTGGTTTTTCATACCACTCACTCTACCAGCATTTTCTGGCTCAAGTATACTACACACCCCTCACATTGATGGCTGATGAGATATTGCGATAATGGATTCTATAGAATTTCCAGTGCATGAAGGGATATCTTCAACTATTTAAACATTTGATTGGTTCATTCAAATATTTAAACATTTGATTGGTTCATTCAAATTTTCAAGGGAGATAGAGAGATAATTAGATTTAACGTCGCGTTCAGCAATATTTGAACTATTTAGCGACGATCAAATTTTCAGAAATTTACTTTCATTGAATTTCGGATAAGAAATATCTTCCAGTTTGAAGCATTTGATTGGTCCATTCAAATTTTTGAAAAGGAATCCAGTATTCCATTGGATTGAGGAGAAAATTGGAAGGACATCCAGCCAATCGTATAGTTTCTGTAAAGGTCCATTGACTCGGATAATGAAGTCATTATATCCGACTGACACTTATGTCAAATTCAACTGCAGCTGTGGTGAATATATTCTTCGATGCCATTATAGCGTCTGGAACAAATACGTTTGGTATTCTACTACAATATTGAAGAACTGGTAATTAATACATTAATTTCTCACCTCACGTTGACACTGGACTATAAGTACACACCTTCATAAGGCTGCTTTCACACTCGTCTACACGTACATTTCTCCATACTTCCGCTTTGATACTGGACTACACGAGGGTTTACATACATTACTCCCTAACACTGCTTTAGCACTGGAGTAAACATACATCCCTCCCTAACCCCGCTTTGAAACTCAAGAAAATTTCATTAGCACGTAAGTTTGATAGCTGAAATGTACTGTAAATGCCTTATTATTCATGGTTTTCGCGATAAAGGGTTTTCAGCTAATGTTTATTCCCGTGAGAATAACTTCCAATTCGTGGATATACAGCATTGTACACAGTAACTATATATTTTGATAGAAACTCCGTTCCACTCCGCTTTCTACAAAACGCTGTTGTTGTTGTTGTTGTTCCCACACATGCTCGGTCACGCATTTCACAGATATTTCAATAATTATTTTACCCTTTCAGGACTGACAACTAAAATGAGTTGTTATATCTAAAAGATGTGTCAACATTGAATATTGTTGTCAGCAGTAATTTAGAACACCCGGAAGGTGATTTTTTTTTTTTGGCAAGTGGTCACAACTAAACCTGCCACGAAACAAAGCAGGTGTCAGTCAGCTCCCTGTTGTCTTCAATCATTTAAAGTCTCTGATTAATATCTATAAGCTCTGTAAATGTAGTTTGGGCTGTCCCGAACTGGTATTAATATTGTCATGGAGATACATGAAGCGAGGACAGGCTTATCGTTGTGATATGATGGAATATTGGTTTGTACGGTCGACAAGTGCGTATACCAACAACAGACAATCGTTCAACTTTTTATATGAGCACAACTGTACCGATATAGTACAGAGAGGGTTAAATCAGCCTGTTCCCATAGAGAGCCCTGTGATTACCATACCGCGGCGCTAAGAACATACTCGTTTTCAGAACAGTCGGCTAGCAGTAAATACTCAACATACAACTGTTTTTATTAACAGCTACCTACAGAAAATAGTTTTTTTTAATTAAATCACTGTTTTCCTGGTCGATCGGCAATGCTGATCCTGGAATGTTAGATCCCACAAAGAATGATTGAGAGTTAAACCACGAAAGACAATTCCGCGAATAATAAGGCATCTACCGTAATTGAACCTAGTAAAGGAGCTTACGGACCAGACGCTTGTAATTACAGGAGACTATACAACTCGACACTCGATTAGACGTACGTTGATCCTATAACCCGCTTTGACATTAGACCACACGTACGTTCCTCCCTAACCCTGCTTTGACACTGGACTTCATATACGTCCCTAACCTAACCACGCTTTGACACTAGATTACACGTACAGGCCTCTCTCTAACCCAAATTAGACGTTGACTACACGTACATTCCTCCCTAACGCCGCTTTGATACTGGCCTACATATACACTTCTCGTCGACCCTCCTTTTTCACTAGGCTACACACACATTCGTCCCTGACCCTGATCTGAGTAGGTTATATATACCCTTCTTCGTAACCCCGCTTGACGCTGAACCAGATGCCTCCCTCCGTAACCCTGATTTGACATTTGATGCCGCCTGTATTGGATCATGACGTGTGAACATTTTCATGACGCAACAATGGTTATCAGTGTAATTGCCCTTGGCAGTGGGGCGATCTGTTGGCCTGGGGCACATATCTTACTACTGGAATTGCATTTCATGTTGCCACGAGAGGATCAATTTTGAACTTTGTTTCGTGACAATAAAATCAAGTTTCATTTGTAGAGAATATAATGATAATGAATCGATCAATTCTTCCCCAAAAAACTTTCTCTTAATTTTGAATCCACAACTTGTCATGGTGGCGCCACCTAGGATTTATGTTCAAATCATGTTTTTACACCATGCAACAACAACGATTCAACAGATTGCTTCTAAGTTTGGTATGTCGACATTTCGCCATGCACAAGATTTCGCTTTTAGGCCACATACGGTCACATGTTACCTTAATTGGCTAGAGAGAAAGTTACCTACGTTATTGCGGATACATGTAGAAACAAATGTATGTGATGACGACTCAAACTCTCAACATAATCGGCTTACACTGTGCTTCAAACTACTTCTTTGATAAAACACCACATTCTGTTGCTACAGTTTATCACCTTCCATTGTCCTGGTGCAAACTATTGCTGTGAAAGGACCATTGTGGCGGTACAATGTATCGGTCACAGAAATGCTGTCTGTGAACAAAGCTTAATAAAATGAAGAATTACCATTATGCCGCTTCAAACTGCTGCTGTTTAAGAACAATAGGCCTTAATTGCCATTGTGCCGTTTTAGACAGCTGCTGTTTTAAAAAATGTAGGGCGGTATTACCATTCTGTCGCTTTAAACTGTTGCTTTCTTAAAAAAGAGTTTGCCTAAATTGTCCTTTGCTGCTATAAACTGCTGCTGTTTAAAAACAGTGTAGGTCTGTATTGCCATTGTACCGCTTGAATCTGCAGGTGAATGAAATTCTTCTGTTTGTACATAATCATATATTGATAAATTTTCATTGTGTCACTGTGAACGGATGTTTTGTTAAAAACCTCACCATTGTGCCGCCACCAAAGTGAATTACAAGCGTCTGGTCGTCTGGTTTCAGCCGTCGTCCATTAACAAATATCCGCATTCGTAAGAACCAATGATTTAGATTAGTCCAAACAAATTCTTTGAAGACCCTAGGCCTATATTGCCATTGTGCTGCGTCAGTCTGCAGGTCACAAAATCCACCATATTCTCGGATTTGAATGTTAGGTGCCGAGGGATGCTTTCCTGTAGAGTCATATCGTCAATTTTTCCAACTTCTTGAATATCGTTTCAATCAACATAGTCAAATATAGAGAAATTTTCATTTTGTTGCTGTGAAGAGCTGTTATGTGGAAAAAATAAGTATATGGCCTTTGCCTATTCACCATTCTGAAGTTCAGAAGAAGCTAAGAGTTATATGAGTCAGGTCAAATATTCTAAATTGTCCTCGCGAACGCTTTAAAGACCGTTGAATCATCTCCAGTCACCAGGCAACCACCCATCCTTTTAAGTTAAAATTGTATTTTAAATGGCCTATACGTCAATAAGGAACGACTTTTCCTCTCGTGCTTTTTACATGATGTATGGACCAGACACTTTCTGTAAAGAAAGCAACTAATAAATTATGTTGGAATATACATGTAGTATATTTGATTAGAAACAGTTGTAAATACTAAAATTGTCAACCAAATTCTTATATCATATTGTCTACTAAATGTCTATTGTGCCTCCGTAAACAACGTTAAAGCCCATCGTTGACCGTTGCTAGTCCCCATCTTTCAATTGGTATACAATGTCATTGTTTCACTCTTGTAGATGGGATATATAGCATTGGTGCTTTATGCCCCTTCACTGGCGCTTAGTCAAGGTGGGTTACTCTTTTATATTGTTACATTTAATTTGATCCAATTATGAGCTGTAAATATTTATTTGAATACTTCTAAAACGATTCTGAGGTCAAGGCGTCAGATCCGACACTCACACACTTAATATTCCATACAAATTTCGTCAATAATCGAGAGAACTAGATATTCCATGTGACTCGGTTAGTACCCAAATCCATCAAGCTATAGTAAGTGAACAAGCTAGTTTCAGTGAAATGGATTTAACGATAGAAACATCGAGATATGCGGAGACGTACGATGTAAATGTTGTCTAAATCTCACGGTTGGCAGTTCATATCTCTTCCGAAAAACTAACAAACACTTCAAAATTAAACCTAATATGAACTGTAATTTTAGAAATCTTCTGTATGTTCTGACTTGTAATGGATGTGGCGCTCCATATGTAAGCCAAGCACGGGACCGTCTGAAATCACGGACTCGCGTACACCGACAACAAATAGAAACACACAGATTACGTCATCTCAAAGTGAGTGAACATGTAGCAGATTATGCTAGCCATCTTGAGATTTAATTTTCCATTTTTCTGTTTTTAAATTTAACACGGACGATGTAAGCATCCGGTTGGAAAAAGAAAAAATGTTCATTGAAAAATACGTAGAATCCCTCAATTGCTAATACCGAAAATATAGGTATAGCAGACCTGTTTTCCAAGTGAATCGATTCAGAGTCACTAAAACATTATTTCAGTATTCGCAGAGTGGTTCCAGAAAATGAGTTATCTGCGCATTTCCTCAGGTGCACGGAGACCAAGAACTGTGAAGTACGCATGTCTGAGTACATGGAAACGCGCACACCAACCAGCAGTCATCTCTCTGTAATCATTGTTTTGTGTTTGACTATACTTGTTCTGTTATTATAACTTCATGTAACCATGCAACAATAGTTGTAAACATGCTGCACTGTATAAACTGTATCTAATAGCATGTTAACTTCGTCATTTGACAAGTTCTAAAAGAGCGAAACCGGTTATGACAATATCTACCCATGTGTAGTGTCCAGTGTCTTTTGAATAGGATATTTCGACGAAGAAATTTTTGTAGCCGACGGGTCGACGGACTTTTACTGAATTTGGCGTTTGTATCTTTGTAACTGGTCATTACAATTCGCCCATACCGATTTATGGGCCGATAACTGCATGGGAACTTAAGTTTTTGGTGTATGGATTCTGAAATCTTTTATGATAAGGCACAGTGGCACTGTTGTCCGACGATCGCCCGCCTAGATAACTCAAATTGCCATCGCGGTACACACTTCTAATTCATTCTATCCACACAATGCTCTCGGCCATCAGAAAGAATATCACAATGTTATTTTTGTCATTTGACTATCTAACTATTGTGGTATATTAAATATCAGTGTTCATGATAGACTAGTGAAGTAATCTTTCTGTAGTATTTTTCTTTCAATTAGTCGCCGGTTTTGATGTCTTTTATTAAATCAACCGTGCATTTCACGTTCCTTTCCTTTCCTAGAGCAAATAAAAAAAAACATTACGTCATATTTAAAGCCTGATTGGATAATTCTCCTAGATATTGTCAGCAAAAGAACACTTTTCAGAAAATGCTCTGTACTGGCAGCTTGAGTGTACCCTCAGTGTATATATGATTTACCTCTCGGTATATAGATCCTGAAATAAAGTATTATTATTAAGCTTCATCCATCTAACGGTTGACCAAGGCATGCTTATAATTTATTACTTTTCTGGTCAAAGAGTGATGGGCGTGGTGCAATACCATATGTCTCTCTTTTTCAGAGGTTTGACCCATGAAGTCTCTGCTGCACAGGTCCAGCCACAAAACGTTTACATAAATTTTCCATATGAAAACACGACTTTAGGACTTTAATGAATGATTTCCCGATGGGATTTACAAGTCCGTAAAACCTATCTATGTGGCGAAACTCTTAATCTTAATAAGGTAATTCCATTGATGAACAGCAATGCTGATAATTGTGTTTATTGTATATGCTTTTTCCACAGTAACCGGTATATCCATATGGACATGCATCATTGTCGGTGGGCTCGTCTGTACGATCTATACATCTATTGTAAGTATTGGGCTGAAATAAACTTATTGATAATTGGTTGATGAATAGCAACTCTGGTGGTAAACTGTGACGTAAACTGTTGTGGTATTCTTTTATAATAACCTGCTAGTACCATAATGGTGATATTATCTCGTTCTGTTAGAAACTTATTCTACCAATTTGCTTCTGGTTCATAGATTGAACAACCCTTATCGCCACTGTAGTGCCCAGTTTCTCACACCTGTCGTCTTTGGAGTGAAGTCTTGGGGTTACCAGGAACTAAGTATTCCTCTTATCTCAATGCAGGATAAATACCCATAACCTAGCCAAGAGAAGCAACATTGCCGAGTTCGTGCTAGCAGTAAATCCATATGATAGTTGAACCTGGACTATGTGTCATCGCATAGATGGAATCGAACGATATTGTTGACCAGCAAATATTTGAAAAACGCAAATTTTCATAGGCCAAACATCCCCAAACAATCCCACACAGAATGATAATCGAAAAAAGGGCTTGGAGAAATATAAAAACTTCGAAAATAGAGATTTGAGCTTTGTGACATTTATGAAATAGCACTATGTGCTATTTGAAAGCACTCTTTTTTCAAAGAGAGCTCTTTGATAGCACTCTTTTTTTTCAAAGAGAGCTATGTACTATACTGTCTTAGAGGCTTGCTGTGATTAGGCTTACGTTTGATGTCTCTCTCCGATGCTTCTCTAAAAACAGAAACTATTTATATATCATATAGCATATGATCTGTCCACAACAACATCTAAACGTGATCTGATTTTCGTCAAAAAACCCGAACTTCTCCTGACGACTGAACTATTCACTACACGTGAGATGTTTATATTCACTATGACATTGTCAAGTGTCTCCACGAGCTTCCAAAAAAAAGTAGAAATCGTATGACCAATTCCAGCTCGATTTTTGTATTTCCTGTTATCTGTCAGTGAGACAAACATTGCGCCTAAATGATAACCTCGTTCCCATGTGCATGACTTCATCAACAATTCTCCAGTCAATTTCATATTTCATATTTTTTTCTAAATTCGTTATTTCTGATTTTCTGTCAACCTTTAGGCTGAATTTATATCAATACAATCTTAAAAATGGCACTTTTAATTTTACATGTATGTCCTGGGGAGAATTCCACTGTGTGACCACTACATCATTGGGAAAATCCCTGTTTTTAGTACGAAACAGTGCTATACCCCCTTAGAAAGAGCCTGGGGGTTGGCTTTAAAAAATCCTTCTTTACCTGAATGTTTCGTAGAAGATCTTACAGCTCCCCGATTCTGCTATAATGAGCGGGCAACGATTTGGTGTAAGACTCACGAAATATAGTTGACAAAGGATCTGCTGCAAGTTGTATTGTCAGTCTTTTGTCCAGGATATTACTTTTTTAATGGAAGGTCTTACACCAAAGCCTTGACAATGAGCGCAGGTTTAAAGAAGGCAAGTGAAGAAGCACACCAACATCATCACCAATAACGTCTCCTATGGGCTAGCTAAGGACAGTGTCTGGACATGAAAAATATCATACCGCGGTTGATGGCCTCCTCAGATTGTTCTTCCCAAATGTGATGAGAACGATTCAGTTAATTTGACATCTTGCACGACTGAGATATAGTGATGACTGTGTATACGCAAGAAGTTACCAAATGAGTTGACATAACGACATTAATATATTATTGATATAGTTTATATTACGGTATTTTTGTTATTTTGGGACCACACTATCTTGATATAGCATAGATTCTAGTGCTGACAATTGGTGTGGGATTCGAACCATCGACCGCCATAGTAAGGAACCTAATCGCCAGCACTATATGTCGGCAATATAAACCACTCGGCCAAGGGGCCTCCGGAATTTTTTAGGACTATAGTGTAATCACAAAATAACAAAAATACTGTTATACGATTACTATCTAAATGACAAAAGATATATCTTCCTATATTATATATTGCTCAATATTTCCATGGATAGTTTGAACTTTCCCCGCAACAAAATTTCACTACGTTGCGTTCAAAGAAGTTATTGCGGCGAAACATCATTGGGTAGGTTCTCGCAACATTTGAAGATAGTATGCTCCTCGTTATATTCAAGTACATGTAGGCACACAAGACTTTCATGATAGTGGATTTCGGCCAAATATAGTTCGTCAGAACCAGTACCCATAGTCCTGTCTCCTCAGATTTAAGCTGCACAGAACGTTTTCTCGGAGGCAGCGGATCGGGTTGTGTGCCAAGTGAGGTTCACCCTATGTGCACAGTGATGCGAACGGGAACTACGATTGCGGACATTCGAACAGTATCCAACTTTTGAGTCGACATATGACACATCCATGGACAGTTTCAAAGCACGCCTGCGCGTAGACGGTTAAAGAAAGAGTTGTCGATATCAACGGGACAACTTCCGGCCGTTACTCAAATGAGGTTGGCATTTTGGGCTGTAGATCCTTTTATACATGCCACCCGAACCAGTGAAGGATAATAAAATGGTGATAAAGGATTTATGTTTTTATTTTTAAGCGTTTTTTCCCCCGCCTATACTCACAACATTACATTGAGCTAACGTTAATCGAAATGCGCATTGCATCATGAGAAGGAAATATGACCGGTTTACAAACTGTCCAGCGATGTATTAGACGCAAAAATGCAACCTTAAGACGGGTCGGCAACGGTCACACTGAGCTTGCACCTGTGAACTTCGGACAGGTAGCCATCGTCACTTTATGAAGAGAAATGTGCGCTCGACTGACGTTGACGTTCCTTAGATTTTGCCTAGATTAGGAAATATGTGTTGACGCTCTCCGGGAGTTTCGATGCAGGTAGTTTGGGGTCCAAGGTTCAACCAAATAGACAATCCTTTGGATGTTTACCTTTTGCTAGACAATATTCGCAGAATCAATGTATTTCGCCAGAAACGCTTTTGTCTGTCTTAAACAAACTATTTTGACAGAGACTGTATGAGACTATATGTGGATGTGTTTTTAGACCAAAACGGAATATATTCCGACTCATGGTGTCATTCAATATGTCCACATGAACAGCTACAATAAAAGCGTGGCTGGGATACAAATCATCACAGCGATCACTTTTGGTTCTTATGATGTTTTTAGAAATATGCAGTCAGTATATTTTTCTGTGGGGTCATATGACTTCTTGTCAGTACACCGAATCCTTTTCCATCACCCTTTTAATGTTGCGTTTAATAAGAGATATTCCATTTGCTCTCGACAGGGCGGCATGCGTGCAGTGGTATGGGGAGATGTGTTCCAATCTGTAATAATGGTTGTGGGACTGGTTGTCATTTGTATTCTTGGTACCGTCAGATCTGGGGGACTTCTTCGGGTATTTGAAATCTCCGAACAAGGAGATCGGATGCCATATGTCGAGTAAGTTCATAACTGAATGTGACACTACGATCTGTTTTCTTGCTACTATATATATACATTTATTACCCCACAAGCAAATTTGTATTCAATATCTGGATTGTGATTGGTTAAAAGGTCGGGTCGTATAAACCCATACACCCCGAGTGATGTCTTGCTACTCGGGGTATACACTGCAAAAAGTGGTTACATGTTTAACGTTTCATTTTGAGATGGGTAACATGTGAGATGCTTCATAATGCTACATGTTTTACTCTGTTTTCCCATGAAAACATGTCTCAAAGACGTGAGAATACAGCTATTTGAGGGTTGTGACATGTTTCAATCGCGTTGCCGTTTCACTATAATGACCCGAATAGCTGTTTGAAACATCAAAGCCGAAACACGTACAACCGAGTCGCAAAAGCGACATATCTCAAGGAACACAGTATAAAAGACGGATAATGTTATCTGGTGCATGGAAAGCACTGGCTTCCAAAAATTTATTTCTCGTCTTTAGCGATCCTGAATATATCTGTCGGTATTGGGAATAAACAGACCGACTAATTTAACTGAATTACTTGCATCGTAATATAACTCTTCCAGGTCTAGGGTATTTGACTGTTTTGGCCTGCCAAGGCCTGGGAAGAGACGCCTCCTCCCCACTAAATATTTGGTCACTCCTTGATTCTGAAAGCCCCCAAAATATATCTTGGGGTCCGCTCTGCTAAAAAGTGCAAAAATCAAAAAAATTCAATCCTTGAACACTTCGCAGTCACGTCATATTCTAAATATGACTTTTTGGTCGATGTTTCTGTCAGATTTTCCATTTTGTTTATTTGTGCCAGGTTCTCCAAAGTAAACTACATAGTACATTACGGAAAGAATTATCTGATGTGAAATAAAATAGCTCATGCACTCTTTTATCCACAAAATAAATCTCGAAGAAAACGGTAAAACACCACTTTTCTGGTCCCCCACATGATCGCCACTTTAAATTTGCCAATGATTCATACCAAAAAAATACAAAGCATGTGTCGCTATAAAAAAAGAGTGACATTGATGGGGCATCATTGAGGGCTCGCGTTGGAAGAAACAACAACTGTGTTCTTTGTGTGACCAGAGCTACATCCAGTATTTTAAATGTGTGTAGCGCATCAGGATATTTTCTGGACAATACGATTGCTCTATATACGATTACAGCCTTGCGCGGGATTCGGCCATTGGACACAAATGACACCAAACCATGCAGGCATCTTCACATTTCAAGTTAAATACTACACTAATGTTTCGTCATTTACCTTGACCTATTGAATAGAGTAAATTGGTAAAAACTAAGAAACGCACGTGATGTCATATAGCCAATCAACATAGGAGCTTGCCAACACAGTGCAGCGAGGATTTTCTTTGATGTCAGCCTGTGACATTTCCAAATATGGCAAGTGGTGGTTGTATTGATGTTAATTTCTTTCGAATAGTCAATCAAAATTGAATTTTAAAGAGATCATGCATTGCACTCCTCCTAATATGGATCACGGAATATTTATAGAGCTATGATATCATCAAACTCATATTCTGATCAGATATTGTGTTTATATGTTCAGCCAAGGCAACACGTGTGGTGTTCGACTTGGATATGCGAAGATGAAACCAAGAGGAGAGATTATTTTTTATCTTTATGAAAATATTGAATATTGTTTGGGTGTAAAACAATTTTCCTCCTTCCTCCCTGACTGTGACCACTGTTGCGACAGCTCGAGACGAGTCCAGGACTCCGTTATCTTAATAATCATCTGCGATCCGTATTCCATTTCCCGAAACGGAATGGAATTTCAACGACTCTCACTCGGAGATATTTACCGCGAGCAGAAGAATGAATGATAGAATCATTTTCAAGTTAGACATTCATGTATCTAAGTCAGCAAGTATGATCAATATCTGTATGCAATATAGTACCCCTGTTGAGAGCTGCTTCCTGTGTGCTGGATTAGGCTGTGTCATGTCAACAGACCGATGTGGCAACTTGAGTAAATTATTATTTTGGTTAATATCTAAATGTAAATGTACCATTTGGTGTAAATCTGTGATCTAGTTCACCAAAACATGAGCACATTACTGTCATGAACAATCTGCACGCCATGATAAATGGGTTCACATCAGGAATTATGATGTATCGAACATATATCTGTCTGGAATGATCACATTCATTGTTGACCTGAGGAGCAAGCTTGTCTGTTGTATATGTTCCTGTCTGTAGCCTATCGTTATTGTTGGTTTACACCCGAATTGGACTTCCATCGAAGATAAGAGAATAAAAACTGATGCAAGCTGAATTTAATAAACGATTCGTGTATTTCTGTCTCTTTTACAGGCGATCTGATGAAACATGTAATGGGAGATAGACTATTTTGAATCACTTCCAAGTTTGAAACATGTTCGGACACGTTTCGGTTGCGACATGTCTCAAAAGTTGGGACAAAGTCATGTTTGGGCTTAGACGTTTCATTTTGAAACATGTAGTCGGCCGTAACATGTTTCAGATTGACAGATGTACATACAACACATGTTTCACTCTGCAGTGCGTCTCATGTTTCAAACGGACACATGTTTAACGACGACATGTCCATATTGAGACATCATTAACACATATGAGGATGACACGTGTTTCAAATTGAAACATGAAGCCGTTTCCAAATGAAATATGTATGTACTCACATGTCCCAAAAGTTGGGACAAAATCATGTTTCATTTTGAGACGTTAAACATGTCGCCAATTTTTACAGTGTATAGAAAGCAACTCACGTGCGATTGGAAACGACGCTCTCGCTTCGAAAGTTCAGCTGACCATATCTCAATATTTACGGAATAATTTTCGCTCACTCGTCAAAATTCAATGGAATAAAGTCATACTGCATCATTTTCACTGAAGTTCCCGACACATAACTCACCAAAAGGTGTCATTTGGTCCAAATATAAAAGTCGATTTCCGAACGAAAGCAAATCGAATGGATTTTGTGTGGTGCGCCTTTCTCACAGTACTGTAGCAAAATGCGGACAGTTTCGTAACCGAAATGGCCCGTTGGATTTGTCCGTTGTACCGTTGGTTATAAATGATAGACCTTTTTCAGTATTTTTACTATAAAATAAAAAGGCTTGAGGGGTAATAAATTCGTTATTCAGGTTTCCCTCCGGTGTATGGAAAGTTACGACCCTCCCTGAAACTCATACACATACTCATGTATGCGTTTCAGGGAGGGTCGTAACTTTCCATACACCCGGGGGGAAACCTGAATAACTAATAATATTCCTGACAATGGTCATACAGAGACTGGCATATAGAATATGATGTCTGTTTGGGGGTACATTTATTTTCATAGTTGATACAACACTATATAGACTGGACGCCTTGGCTACTCACCTACACACGATTGTAAACTAAACTACTTGAGTTACTATTGTCGTGATTAACGCCATTAAGGAAGTTCCAAACAATTTGGAAAAAAGAAGCCATTTTTACTATATTTTGGTCAGAGGTTTTCTAGAATTTCAAAATAACGGATAAAAATTATGGGATCACCAGGCTTATTTTTCCATAATCTGGGCGTTTGTATGGTCTACTATAATGGTTCAACCAGACTATAATATATGGGATTAAATAGGACTTCCATGAAAAACGCCTGTATTTTCATAGAAAATATACCTATTTGTTAAGAAGCTAAAATGTCATTTTCTCCGAAAAACCTAGATACTTTGCTGGAATAATGTCAAATAGGGAAATCTAATACCTGTTGGGAGTTACGAGGCTTCAGTTCAAAGACATAGGAAGTCAACATGATCAGTCATGGTTATATGAAGCCACCTGCCCCTGATTTCGCCAGCGAAAGTTAGTTTGTCGGCGTTCCTTGCTTGCCTTATTGGCCTCAACATTTGAGAAAAGTATCACTCAATTCCAAAATCCTTTCAACCCTGTTTGCTTTAAAGTTAATATTTTCCTATTTCATTCAATCTGATTTAAAAATCCCTATTTTGGTAGATGCGCAAAAACATGCACAGAAGCCGTAAAGTTGAATTCGTCTGGGACCGCTGTGTATTTCTCAGAAAGAGCACTCAATTGCTCTCACTTTACAACTAATTTAATTATGTTTATATATGGAACAACGGAATGTAATAGTTTTCTATTAGATCACGACATTTGTATACAAGCATGAGTTTATATTCGAGAAAATGGGTGCTCATCATTAAACTGCTCTCATTTTGAGTGTCCGCACATAATCCACAACGAAAATATATCATCAGGCCTGAGATTGTTGGACAGTTTTCTCACCCCTTGGTCAGGAGACAAATTTTCCACAATATATATTGTGTCAAGCTTTATCAGAAAATGATGGCTGTTCCATCTTGAAGTATGATTCTTGTTTTGCCTTGTTTTGTAATACACTGTTAAAAATATGTTATCTATCCGTGAAAGTGATTAAAAGCTTGATATACTACCACAAGGACCAAGAAAAACCCTTTCAAATGATTTATTAAGTAAATAGTTACACTTCTATTATTATTGGTGCTTTCTGGGGCTCATAATACGCGGGTGCTAAATAATCAGAAGTTGAAAACTAGAATACTACACAAGAAGAAAAATGTCTACAAACCGATCACTTCGTTTTCAGTGAAGTAGCATAGTTTATGCTGTGGTGTAGTATTCGTATAGCATCACAGGTTGATTCTATTCGACATTTGATAAGCATGTAAAATATTAGCACGATATTGTATTCTCGGAGGCAACGCTCCCTCGAGCATAATATCTTGTCAGTACTTCACATATCTGGGTCATGTCATCATATAACTACTATACTGGGTTATTTTCTGGACAAGGGACAATATAATGGATTGTCTGGGACGTGGATATAACAAAACTAGGTCTATCTTGTTGTGTTCTATAGTCTGAGATAGTGTACACATTTTTTGTGTGTGCACTGAATTGATACACATGTATTTACCTGAATGTTTCAGGACTGACCCGGACCCACTTCGTCGCACCTCGTTCTGGAGTATAATGATAGGAACGATGTTTAGTAGTCTCGCCAATTGGTCTAACAGTCAAGCAAAGCTACAGAGATGTTTCAGCATTGGCAAGCTTAAAGATGCTCAGGCGTAAGTATATTCCTGAAACGGTGCTAGAGTAAGTACTGTGATACCCAAGTCCATGTTTTGTACATTATATTATCTTCGTTGCGAAAAATATTGTTGTATTTAACACAATTTTGTGCTAAAATGGCTCCGACACAAACCTGTAGTGTTGAAATTAACACAACTTTGTTTTGAAATCTACATATCAACACAAAATCGTATTGATTTCAGCACTAATTCGTCTTAATTTTAACACTAGTTGTGTTATGTTCAACAAAATTATGGTGCTAAAATGGCTTAAACACAAAGTTTTCCTCAGTGTTGGTCAACGCAAAATTATCAAATCCATTGAGAATGACTTTTTTTTACTTTGTCTATCATAGGATGTCGTTTATCTTCATTTGAATAGAACTGAAAAGTGTTATATTTCGTCTTCTGCTGCACAGCAAATACTTGAATATAAGCCATATAAAGAATCACCGAACCCCTATAGATAACGTATCTGAATAAAATTCTGACAAAAATATTTGCTGTCGTTTTGAAAAGGTTAGTTCTGTTATTCAGTGCTCAATGTTCGGTGCAATGGCGAAATTTGTATATCAGTGTTGAAACCAGTCTTGGAAATATCATGGGAACAAGGTGTATTATACTTCACCTATGCAACAGAACCCTTCGTTATTATTGGTAGCAGAGCATGGTTATAGAAATAGCTTGATAACGCTTTAGCGCAATCTATGGATAAATTTTGGTTCGGAGTGCCATTATTGGCTTCCGAAATTCAATATATAATAATTAACTTCATAAATTTGCGAAAAAATGATAAAATAAATTTCTGCGGGAAAACCGATCGTATCCGACAAGTCGTCAAAAGAGAACTCGGTGAAGATTACCTCTGATCATTCTAGGCCTTTCCATGCAGAGATCACTTTGAGTGACCAACAACGTACTTATCAAAAACGCGTTGCTCGACAGATGAGGGTATTCGCACAGATACACGAACAGTTCCAAGCATATCAAGGGCCATATGCTCCATTTCAATTTCAATTTATGGTAAAAATGGGACCCAAGCATGGGTTTTTGCAAATACTTGATACGATAGAGTATATTGCCCCTAAACTGAGACCCACTTTCTAACCACAAATTAAAGTTTGGTTTAGATAACGACATATCTATAATTTACTGTCGAGAGGTCGAATAAATAAATTCAAATAAATAACAATGACACGTATGAAAAAGTACACTAATTTGTCATTAACTCGGTCTACCCTGAATAAGCTACAGCCCATTAATTGAAAAGTAGGGCTTCTCAAGCACTCTTCGGTGCTTTTTGCTTGTTTTCGTGCTGGGAATTGATTCGTCCCGATCTTAGCCTATTTGGTGTGTGTGCTCAAGGCAGAATCTGAAAACTAAATGTCGGATCTGATGTTAAATGATGTTTCCAAGACCTCACATAATTTATAAGCTATGACTAGTCAAGCGCAACAGTTGGTGACAAGAGCGAAGCAGGAGTCAACAGTTATCAATACCGCAAGACTATCATCATATTATTATCGTCAAACCTGCATGTATCACTCATATTTATTCTTATTTTCAAATGAATTTAGGATAAATTTACGATAACTGATACCTTTGTTAGTTATTGCTTGAATTACAGGGTTTATTGAACTAAATTTAAGGCGAGAAACAGGAACTTTTCACGCTGGACTTATGCTACTGTTATATCTGCTCCTTGTTTTACAGGTCGGCATGGTTAAACCAGGCCGTATCTATGCTGTACTATACCATTCAGTGTTTCTCGGGCCTTGTAGCTTATGCATATTATGTCAACTGTGATCCACTATTAGAGGGAAGGATAACAAAACGTGAACAGGTAGGCATTCTATACAATGTCAATCGTCTATAGCCTTGTATAGAGGTACAACGCACTATCCTTCACTGATTTGTCTTTTATCGTCCCAGGGAGCGTATCTATTTAACGTTCTTCATTACTTCTTTGAACGTTCAATGTAACAAAAATGTGTAGAAAATGCGAGATGTAATCGTTGAAAAGAGCGAATGGTAAAATAAGGATAGAAGGAAAATATGTTGGCGGATCTCTATCTTAGCGGTGAAAAGGGGGTATAGAGATTTAGTTATCTGCGCTTTCCGGAAAAATGTTTGGCGTCGCCGTGATGTTGATCTTTGACCTGTTTAACCTTTGACAATTTCAGCACCTGGCGCATCGTCCCTCACTGTTGTATCCACTGAAATAAATAATTGTTTTTTGGACGATTTGTTTAATTTTGTGTCAAAGTTATCTTAGAAGCGTCAATCCGTCAATCGATATTCAGCCGTCGTTCCTTATAGATATTCCGAGTCCATAATACAAAGCACCATATTTAAAAAAAAACACAGCAATTATAGTATTCATAAACATAGGCTAGTTTCCTGCAAGAGAGAATCGGTCAATAGTTTCCAATGATGCCGGCAAGACATCATGATGTTCCAAAAATATAAAATTCGTATCGCTGTTCAGTATTCTTAATCCATGTGATTTCCATTGTAAAGTCGTTATCTAGCGAATGATGTATCTCAGTGACGCTTTGATTGTGTCTGTTCATATGAACACCACGAGGTTCTTGAAGGAAATGGGTCCATACGGTCCCTAGCTCCGGGTTAAGCGGAATTAGAGACACGTTACGAAACGTAACGCCATAGATCCTACACACTAGGCTCGTATTTTGCAATCAGCACGCGATATGTATCGTGAAATTTGAGTAACTTTGAGTTGAGGCGCTTGATGATATAGCCCTGTTTATAATTTTCTGTGATAAAATTTTGTGACGTTCATTAAAATCGTCATATTAACACTAGCAAGTGATCTAGCAAGTGTTACTATGCGAGATATGTATACGCCATACGCAGGTTCCGCTGGAATATTGTTGTCCAGAAAGGGATATATAGTTTACGACGTCGAAATTGTAATCATCCATTGTGTCTATTATTATCCACAGCGAGAAGATCGTCTGTATGACGTTTGGTGAATGAGAACGAAGGGCTTTCGCCTCTTGCATATCGCTCCAATTTGAAATGATCGTTTTTTTTTGGAAGCGCCTGTGTATAATCACTTTCATAAGAGAACAGATAGAGGCCAGCCAAAAGAGGTGGGCAATAAGTACCCACTGTAATACCTACATGCTGTTGATATATTGTATTGCTAAATTTCACATAGATGTTATTAATGAGAAGTTCAAGAAACTTTGAAAAGAAAGAAACATACCAAGAATGATATGTCTTGTAATTAGTAGAGCTGAAGAATGCTTCATGGCTTCTGACATTAATATATCGGCGATCAGTTTTCTTGAACACAGATATTATTAGTGAACTTAGACTGGCAATAAGGTCCCGAAGAGGGACTGTAGTATAGAGTCGAGAAATATCATGTGGATACATGTCTGTACATGACCTTTAGCATCAAGTTCTTCAGTAAGACACTGTGAATTTTTCCAGTATCCACATACAGAGTTTTTAGAAATAGTGACGCAATACCTTTCACAAAATGCTTTTACCTCCTGAATGACCCTCGTCTACAGGGATGAAAGAAGCTTAATCTTGAACATTGACCTTAATATATTTTCGGGATACACCGTCTACCCCTCATATCCACTCGCAAAATATATTCGATTATAAAATAATTTCAGACTTTTTATGCACCGTGACCTTGACCTACTGACCTCGATCTGTTTACGCAAAATCAGCTTGAGCCTCACAGCTTCATGTTGAAATTTGAGAGTCCAACAATGACAAACGCTACCAGCGATGTTAATGGACTCAGGCATCGCTAATCTGTGCACTGGCGGACGCTGGACCGTACGTTAGCCATAAGACGTCCTTACTGTACGATTGATTTTGGTCCTATTTTGCTCAATGTTCAAACGACTTTTAAAACATTTGGCATCGTTGTGTGTAAATAAGAAAGGCATAAGCATATTGAATCAATACCCTACCTCGCCATGAAATTAGATAAATTGTGTATCTACTATGAACGGTGAAAAATTATGTTGTATGACATTTACTCAAGAACATTTACAGTGAGAATACGGTGAACTACAGCATTTTTTAGAATTTTGAAAAAAATCCTACCTCAGCGAACTCTTCCAAACCTATGGAGAAAAACAGATATATCAGATAAACTATGTTGACTGATAAATTTGATATAGTGATTTCATCAGCACTAAATCTTCGTGAATAGTCGGTCTTCCCATATAATTCAGTTGCTGGCTCCGCTATTCTTAAACATGAAAACCGGCTCATGGATAACTACCTTGTATGGATAACTACCTTGTCTTTTATCTAGATCTTCCCTCTTCTCGTGATGGACCTATTCCATAATCTGCCCGGGTTACCTGGACTTTTCTTGTCATGTCTTCTCAGCGCGGCTCTCAGGTGAGATACTGTATCTGTATTGCATCAGTGACCAATAGTTTCTTTCATGGCAAAATAAGCTCGTGTAATATTTTAGGAAACTCATGCTTAAAAGTTTTCCTTGAATACATGTTTTTGTTCAGCTACATATTACATATTCCAAATGAATACATTATACCGTTATGGACATTTGTCGCGAAGAGTATAGGATATTTTCATGTCAACGAAGCGGTCAACAGTTTCCAGCGCATCGTGCCTGATGCTCTATTCGTAAAATCGATATCACTAATAAGTATTCGTAAACCGAAAAAATTCAAATCGTTATCTAGAGTAATACGTATATCACTCACGCTTTGATTGTGACTGTTCGTTTGAACCATAATAAACACATTGCGTTCAATCGTCTCCTAGTCTAGAATTAACCAATGAAATCGGAATATGAACATGGGTAACGTAATAATAAATGTGATAAAAATACACTAACCTGCTCCAGGTGTATAAGGTAGTGCACAAGCTCTAATAACAGATTGGATTCTTTCTCGGTGATCTGTTGAATTCATAAACATGTCAGTTCTCCTGTACCTTTACGCAATAACACATTCAACAACACATATTTGGAATTGTCATGCGGTGCGGTTCACAAATCTCATTTCCGTTTTACATCATTCCTTTCATAACATCAACCATGTTCAATCATAATAAAACAATTCAGTGTACATCATCGTGAATATTAACAGGGTCTTTTACTCAAATCTATGTAAAATACCGCTTTCATGCGGCTATCACAGATCACAATACTTTATACATCTTTCATTCAACGACACCAACCATGTTCAATCACATTCTCAATGGTAACAATCCAAGGCCCAATTTTAATACCAAACAGGCTATTTTGTCAACCAAGTATTCTAACGGCTCTTCAGCTCACCAAGTATTCTAATGGCTCTTCAGCTCACCACGTATTCTAATGGCTCTTCAGCTCACCACGTATTCTAATGGCTCTTCAGCTCACCACGTATTATAATGGCTCTTCAGCTCACCAAGTATTTTAATGGCTCTTCAGCTCATCAAGTATTCTAGTGGCTCTTCAGCTCACCATTCAGATCACCCAGTATTCTAATGGCTCCTCAGCGCATCTAGCTATGCATATAAAAAATTGCATAATTGAATATTATATCAAAGTCATATTACTAGAAATAGTACATTCACGTATCCTATTGACAGACAATATTTACAACCGCTTTGTAGACCGAGTATTCTAAGGGCTCTTCAGCCTCAAAAAGCATAATATATACGATCGCTATATGTTCATTCAAATGAAAAGTTCTTCGAACAACATTACAAGAGCTGTTTGCTCACAAGTCGACTTGTTCAAATGCATTAGACAAAACCTGTATAATACCGCTTTCAAAAAGGCACAAATGCAGGTAAAATGACAAAAGCATATGGCCTCACTGATATAGACAAGTCAATACATCTAGCATATTCTAATGACCATCCAACTATGCATATTCAATATTGCATAAGTCAATATTATATTAAAATCGTATTACTAGCATCAGTATATTACCGTATCCTATTGGTAAACGAAAACGTACAACCTCTTTATCAGTCTATCAAGTATTCTAAGGCTCTTCAGCCTCAAAAGCATAATATCACATACGATGGGTATAAGCGCATTCAAAATGAAAAATGCATCGAACAGTACACATACTGCTTTCATGTCACTCCGGTGGTTTTCTACCAACCAAAACGTGTATAACACCACTTTCAAAATATGGAAAATGCAGGGAAAAGATGACAAACCGTCGTGTACATATCAAATGTAGACAAATACATACACCAAGTATTTTAATGGCTCTACAGCCCATCCAAGTATGCATATTCAATATTGCATATTTCAATATTTTATCAAACTCTATAGCTTAGCGATATGGGCATATCTTTTTGATGGATATGTACAACTCCAAAATGGGCCATCAAGCTCTAAGGCCCTTCAGGCTCATAGAAATAATATCATATACGATCGATATAATCTCATTCAAAATAAAAAGTGCTACGAACAGTGATACAAGTACTATTCATTCACAGTCATTTTACTCAAATGCACCAAACAAAGCATGTATAACACCACCTCCAAAATGAGCGTAACAGCAAGATGACATAAGCATATGTACATTTTTTTAATACATACGCCATGTTATTGACCTAAGAATTAAAGATTTCTTTTTCAACCCTACCAGATACAGTCAAATGAATACATTCATTTCCCGCCTTTCGTCTTAACACTGTCGTGTGTTAATGCTTAGCTAACCGCTGACGAGATGGCCTGACCATACAACTGACCTCTATTTAAACCAGAAAACCCCGCGAATGTTACAACAGCTCACAGGACGCCCACCCGTTATAACATTTCACACCTCCACGTGTGATTCTTGCTCCCCCAGGAGAAAGTAATTTCGTGCTATTTCCTCCTGTCAAGCGCAAGAAATTATATTTCTCCTGTACCTTTACGCAATAACACATTCAACAACACATATATTTGGAATTGTCATGCGGTGCTAGCCGAGACTCAAAGAAAGCAAGTAAGTGATAGGGACATGTTCAATCTATTCTCAATCAAATCTTTTATATATCCGTCTTTAGCGTTTCCTCTTTCCAACTAACGTGAAAATCGTTCAGTGAAAATATCTGTTTGCCCGAATATGGCAAAAATTTTAACAAATCTCCCAAAAATATTTTCTGACATTTCAGATATCTCAGTCATAATTAAATATATCTCAGTATTATAAACGGGACACAGATCCGATCCCGTTCGCCTTGTTATCAGGCACGCGCCATCTTAGTGAGTGCCTGTCTTCGATTTTTGATAAGCACAGTCATATAACCATCAAAAAGCACAAGGACTGAGTGCTTAATATACAGAAAACTAACTGGACCCAAAATAAATCAGCATTAGCAAGTAAACACATAGCAAAAAGTCTCTGATCCACTTATGTTCGATTACCGTATTAGCTTTAATAATTCACCGTTTACTTAGCTTGTAATAGGATAAGTGATAAGTGTAGTCAACAAGCTCTTATTAGCCTCAATTATGTTCTAATTCGTTGCACTCAAACGAACAAATTGTTTATCATTTCCACAAAAACTCTCATCTTTCCCAACTATTTATTCATAACTAGAGTAGCCGGAGCCTTGAAGTCCGACCTCAGGCAATACAAACCGGTACACCATGAATGTTGGGAAATGCATTGAAATCCGAAAATTGAAAACCCTGTGGAGTAACCTTCATCGATACCGGACGCCACCCAGGAAAAAACAGAGATAAAATAGCATGTAAAAGCTCTGAAAACCTGTGTCCGTAGCAGTGCGCCAAGCATCTCCAGCCAAGGTGACGAACTCCACCCCTCCGTGCATACAATCTACATGCATAATGCAAATTTTTTGCATAAATCATCCGTGATAACCACTGTGACGATGCAATCCAGGCCAGCGTCCTCCAATGCGCTATGCCAAATTGACGGGACAGAGACAGCCCCGCTTCAAATACATTCATCAACATATCTGTAACGAAAACATAAACATTATAGTCCTCATTGTTCTATCATGGTATCAATTGAACTTCCAAATAAACGTTCTGCTGTAAGCATAATTCAAAATAGACATACATGTAGCTGGGTATTTTTAGTCAAACGTCATACTTTTGCATCTATTAAGCTTTCCATATTCTGGTCGTCTGTAAACCATTTTAATTCTTTTGAGCTCTTAAAATATTTATAAACTATGAAAAACAATTTTATGAACTGCCGTCAATTTTTTCCGTGTCTCTTTATATAACATTTCAATATCGGATCACTGACCAATCACCAGTACCCCCTGTGGATGTCAATATATTGGCCATGTCTCAATAGCATAACACAAGCTATAAATATTTTCTCCTCTGTTCCATGCATACAATCTTATCAACCGTGGCAACCACTGTGACGATGCATTCCGGGCCAGCGTCATCCAATGCGCTATGCCAATACATTCATCAACATATATCTGCAACGAAAACATAAACATTATAGTCCTCTGTAAAATCATATCAAAATACAAATCTGTCTCTCCGAACAAACCATTCCTACGTTCTTTATTTTGGAAAAGTTATCTTGAATATATTATTTGTGGAATAACATACATAGGGCGGAATAGTGAACATTATCGGGCAGAATACCACTTTGGAATAATTTAATCCCTTTGCCCTGAAGTCGAACATATGTTTCAAAACTCGCGAAGCTATATGCCTACAATGCAATTATTCTCACTTGCCCGTTCTGTTGTATACGGTTCAACATACTCAGGATTCCAGTAACGTGAATTGAATCGACCGGATTTCTTACTATTATGAATGGCAAATCGGTCTATACTTTATGGACCCAACATACTGTTGACATGTTCAAACAGCATGAATTTCCCAGTCACCACTCTAATAATCAGCTTCTTCATTTTTCTAGCGTGGTATCAGTTGAACTTCCAAATGAACGTTCTGCTGTAAGCATACTTCAAAATGGACATATCTAGGCATTTATAGACAAATTTCATACTTCCTTTGTATATTATGGTTTCCATATTCTGGTCGTCTGTAAACCATTATCAACTCTTTTGAGCTCTTAAAATATTTATAAAGCTATGAAAATCAGTTATATGAACTGCCGACAATTTCCTCCGTGTCGAGCTCTTTAATATTTCAATATCAGATGACTGACCAATCACCACCAGCTCCTGTGGTTGTCAATATATTGGCCATTTTTCAATGGCATAGAACAAAATATAAATGTCTTCCCGAATTTCGCATGTTTCACAATATCCCTGATGCAGCTCAATTCATTTCTATGTGTCATGGCATCAACAAAACTTCCATTTTAGTTATGATTGTACAGTTCTCTTAAAACAACAATACTCCATAGGAATTAGTCTCATATATAAAATTCTCCATTATTCCTTGACCAACAATTAGTGTGCTTTCCCTTCCAAGATTTATATGCAAATGATCACGTCACAACAGGGACAATAGTAATCAATAGACATAATGGACAGATATCGCAGCTGTCATGATTTCTAATCAATATGATACATTTCAAATAGCATGAGGTGAATTCTGTTGGGATTGGCCTTAAACTTCCTATCGGGTACACAATATAACTGTTTCTGAAAAGGTAAAATGCATTGACCATATCTACAACATCTGAAGTGGAGCTGACATTTTGACTCCTGACGATCAAATACATTACGCAATGCAGCGATCATGTAACAAGATAGAACATTCTCATCCGCTCTGTGTTAAACCTCCCTTCATTATACATTCAAGGGTTGGCGCTGATCTCGCCTTCCAAAATAAGTTCTGGGAAACACCGGCTACCTTCATTAAATATTGTAGCATTGCATTCACGTACTGCGTAAATGCTTCGTGAAATCTGTAACGAGAGTAAATGAGATATTATCATAGAGAAAATATCATATCCATAGCTATCATACTGAAAAAGGGGTATATATCCCACCATACCAGGTTGCATCGTGCAACAAGCTGCTGCTCGATCTTGTATATCAGCTCTCTCATCCGCCATGACCGCCCTGGCAATCTTCCGGTCTTCATCAGACTTTGTAGCAAGCTCAGTGACCACAGAGATTCCCAACAATCTGAGATGAATCGGAAATAATCAGCTGTTTACGGTCACGTAGCCTCTGTGTCCCAATGTCGATAAATCAGTTGCAAAATCAACTTCACCGTACTAGATCCCATGCTGATCATGTTAATATGGATCAAACCGCCTTCAATTCACCGTAAAGTTATGCTGTAATGTTGCCGTCTCTTTTACGTGGGAACTCCTTTCCATGGGAACTCTTTTCGTGTTAAACTCTGTGACTCTTCTAAGCAATGTTTGATTATCTGATCCAGCAAATCAGTTCGATCTCTCTGGAAGAGTCAAATTTTGCTTCAAGTATCGTCCAATTTTGTCCTTTACGGACTGCCTATCCATGTCAACTATGCCGGAAAGAACGCACAACGCTGTTTGATTAAGCGGCCATATACTCCGGTAAGGATCAGAAATCTGCAAATGGTTGTTGAAGACGTACAGGCAAACTAGCCGAATCTAATGGAGTATAGTAACACCAGGCTATATGGATGAAATACGGGGTCTAACACTGTCGTGTGTTAATGCTTAGCTAACCGCTGACGAGATGGCCTGACCATACAACTGACCTCTATTTAAACCAGAAAACCCCGCGAATGTTACAACAGCTCACAGGACGCCCACCTGTTATAACATTTCACACCTCCACATGTGATTCTTGCTCCCCCAGGAGAAAGTAATTTCGTGCTATTTCCTCCTGTCAAGCGCAAGAAATTATATTTATTATTATACTGATAGTTCAAAAGATCGCTTGATGACGGATTCACCACGTAAATCAAGGGCCCGTTTATTAGCCCTACCTGGCCTGGGGTGAGAAGGGGGGGGGGGGCGAAATGGCCTCGAGGACGCCTGATGGAGTAAGCGCCTCAACATGGGGTAAACCTGGTAAATGCAGAATACCCAGAGGGCGGTTCGAAAGACCCATTTCATATTCCATATAACAGCATAAGCACCGAATTCAAAAACACTAATTATAATATACATAAACATGGGCTAGTTTCCTGCAAGTGAGAAGCGGTCAACAGTGTTCCAAAAATATCAAATCCGTATTGCTGATCAGTACTCTGAATCGATATGATTTTCGTTGTAAATTTGTTAAATACAAATCATCTCAGGAATCGTTGTTTCTTGGAATGCATTATGCAGTCAGAATATTTGCCTATGGGCTTCATAAGAATACACTGGCATCTTTTTCAATAAGCGTTTAATTCAACAATAAATATCAATAGTTTTCTTCATCTACATTGAATTACATTTTTTTCAAGTACCTTGTCTTCGGGTATCAACTCCCTTGCAGCCGTGATATTGACCGATATTGTTAAACCGCTATACAAGAGATCCAAGAGGAAGGAAATGCCAGAAACTACTGCTGTAAAGCTAACTGTGCTTATTGGTAAGTGTGAGGAACGCTTATTATTAAGAATGTGAAACTATGACTATTTATCAACGGAAATATATATTGACTCTATTCAGCTATCTTTGTCTAATCGTTTTCCTTACGGGTTATGCATTCCAATCGTGGAATCTAATTCTGATCAAAATTACGAACCAAATAATTGAAATACATTTAAAGTCAACCAATGGAGGATTTGCACAATAGTTCAGGTCAATCCCTGGACAATACCGTTTGGCGTCGTTGGCAGCGGGTGGATGATAAATGGTATATTTTCGACCTGAAGTTGCCAAAATTATCGTAAATGTAAGCTAATTGGTCCTTTCTTGGAACAGTAGGAATATTTGATTCGTATTATCATATTTACACCAGTGATCAATAGTTGAAAACCCGCTTCGTGTTTTAAACATAGGCGACAAATCATGAGAAAAAATCGGAGCTCACGCTGTGGTCCATGTGATGTGCACCTGTGTCACCCACCGGGGCAATACAGTATTGTACAAGGATTAATGTGAAAAGGGCAGATTACAAGCCCAGGAACAATACATTGAAATTGAATTTACTGCATTAGATAGAAAATCAGTCCAAGCATGCGGCTATAGATGCAATTAGAATCAACCTATGACGGTGCTTGAAACTGAGCAAGATGCTTGTTATGTTCAGTTGAACGGAGAATCAACCGAATTTTGTTGTTGATGTTGCTGCGTTGAATCCGAAAAAAAGTTAAAGAAAACATTACGCATTTCTCGACTAGCCGACATGTAACAAAATAGTGTGCTGTCAAAACTCACATATCTATGTTAGATAGGTCTACCTAGATTGCATGTTGATATTCTTGTGTTTTGTGTAGATTAACCCTACCAGGCCTGGGTGAGGTGGGCGGGGGGGGGGGGGACTTTCTACCCTATCTCCGGAACGACAGAAAATTGAGAGGTGACATTTCGGGACGTTATGGACTACCATATTGGGGTAATTTTGAGTCAATTTGCATGACCCCCGATCAGAGATTCATTGGTAAATTCAAAATGGCGTTCATGTAGGGTACAAAATTCTTCAAAATTCCTGTTTCCCTGCGAGGAAAAGTGGACAAAAGCTATTTTATTTCACATCGGATTATTATTTCTTAATTTATCTTGCAGTTTTTGCGAGGAAAATACAAAAAGATTTTTTTTTTAATCTGACCAAAACACGTCCAAAAATGTCTATTTAGAAACTGACATGACTGTGACTTCATCATGGCGGTCATCTTGGAATAAATCACATTTTCTAGTAGATCTTAATACAAGGGTATAGTATGGAAAGTTTCAACTCCCTAGCTCAAGGGTATTTAGGGATCCGAAATGCACCCCCAGACCAGGGCAGGTCCCAAATCGCCCGGGCCAGATAGGGTTAACACAACAGAATCACAGTGAACCTTGTGTGCCTGTATCGTTGGTTAAACTAACAGTTTCACATGATTTGTTGGAAAGGCAGATCTTCTATAACGTTTGATAACAGACCTTTATAAAGTGAAGTTCTACACAGATTAAAATAATTTCTTCTGCTTATTTCCATTTATGTGATCGTCAACTATTAGCAATGACTAGTATTCCTGTATCTTATAAAATTCCAGGTTGTCCTCAAAACCACGCTTCGACTCGGACTATCGAACATCATGAAGATCTTACATAACACGGTGTCCATACAGCTCACGTGTTACCTACATTGAGTGTATGTTCAGATATTAACCGGTGAAGAACACAGTTGCTAGCACGGTGGCCATTAATTTTCGTGTTTCTCTTGTTACTATTAAAATGTTTACGTTTTTGTTTCAGCCAGTATGATAGGTATGCTGAATATCGGCCTGTCCTTGTTAATGCAATCTGTCGGTAAAATAGTAACGCAAATTTCCTCCAGTCTCTGGTCTATAAACGGTGGAGCGATGGGAGGTGTTGTCATGTTGGCTATGTTCTTTCCATTTACCAACTCCTGGGTAAGTAAGTGATCGGGTAATTCCATTAAGCAAGCACAAAATTTGTGTACCAAATAGCTACTACAGCAACCGAACATGTGTACCGATACACTATTCGCCATTTGTAGATAGACGAGTTTGGATGCATTTCTGCGCACATCCGTTTTCAGAACGAGGTCAATGCTGCGTCACCATGGCATTCGTTGAAGTTGACGTAATTCAGGGACGTCATGAGGAAATCTGCAACGCTAGGGTTCTCTGTAGCGTCGCCAATTATGAAGTTGAAAAGTGGCGCTTCTGAACCGTACATTCGTTCTCGAAACTAGGTCAAGGCTGCCGTGCGCAAAGGATTGTCGAAACTGATAGTCCATAACTAAGAAAAAGTTTTCTGGAAATAGGTATTTATATCAATGGGGTTTTGTTTGTTTGTTTCTTTTCCAATTTATTTATTATTTAATTATTTATTATTTAGTTGCTCATTCAGTTGGACTAGTCACGCTTTGATGTTGATAGTCAAGCAGCAAGCAAAATGAAATCCTAGAACTATCGTGATTTCATAAAGACGTGTTTTTGAAAAGGTGTCCTTGTAGGGAATTCTTGAATCGTCAGAAACCGTAACACAGCATTGAATATAAATAGTTTAATATAATATCGGATAATAGCATGTATAGGCATATCACCAAACTTTTACGCAACGCTGTACCAAACTGTTCCAATTTCATAGAACTCCCTTGCATCTGATATAGTTATACTAAATCTATAGTACCCAAAATATTCAATTACTCTAATGCTGTCAATCAGTTTAAATGGAACTTATACACGTCCGGGGGCTATAGTTGTGATTGTGAATCGTCGAACTTTATACACCAAACATGTAGTGACTGGTAATCTTGATACAGTGAGTGGCAAGGGCCTAAGAACACTTGATGAAGGGACCTAAATATAGAGAGCCGAGAAGAATAAATCTGAAGATCGATCAGAAGATAGTCATGACTACATTAGAACAGTACGTTATTCATTGGTCTAAGCGAGAAAAATATGAACCTACAGTACTCGCTGATTGGCTGGACCTCACCAAGAGCAAGGTCGTTCAAACAATCCGCCAGATTGACAGAAGTACCCTTCCCTAAGCAAAACAAGTACTGAGAAACCTCAATATGCAAGTAGTTCTATCAAATTTCCAAGGTAAATTCGTCATAGTCCCAGCAGACAGAGCTCCAAATAATATACTATTCATATGTAAATATTACTATTACTAGGTGCTGGTTAAGGAATTTAGTGTAAGCATACCATCATCAAATACGTCTACTTACTCCAAAACTGTATTTACTCTGGAAGGTTTATTTAACAATCACAAAACAATTCTCAAGGAAAGAAGTATATCTCTTCCAGCCAATCATAACGACATACCAAAAGTATACTGGACTCTCAAAATGCATAACTCACCATACAGAGCTAGATTCATAGCTGGTTCGAGGAGCTGCACTTTCAACCCTGTTGACAAGGGCCCTTCAGGAGATGAAAGTATTTTGGGAAAAGTATTGTGCCATTATTTCTAAAAACTCTGGTGTTGAATGTATGTGGATATTGAAAAAAATATGGAAAAATGTCATACGGAAGAACTTGATGCTGAAGGTCACACATCGTATAGACATGTATCCAAATGGGATTTCTATACTACAATCCCTCATCAGGACCACAATGACCGTCTAAGCTCATTACAATTATCTGTGTTCAAGAAAATTGATCGCCGATGTAGACATATATCTGTTCTCTTATGAATATGACTATAAGCAGGCGCTTTTATAGACCAATCAATTCAAAGCCCGTTCCTTCTCAATCAACAAACGATATATAGACGATATTATCGATGTGGATAATCGCTATATAAATGACGCTGTGAAGGATATATATCAACCTTCACTGGATTGAAGACAACTACATATAGCCCTAACGGCACATCATATTTAGACATATATCTCTATAAAAATAAAGCGGGCGTTCTATCTCGTCGACTTTATGACAAAAGAGATGATTACAATTTGGACATCGTAAACTATCCCTTTCTGGACAGCAATATTCCAGTGGAACCTGCATATGGCGTATGTATATTCCGCCTAGTAGCATTTGCTAGATCCTGCGTTAAATGTGGCGATTTTAATCAGCCTTGCAAAACCTTATTGCAGAAACTTATAAAACAGGGCAAAACCATCAAGCGCCTCCACTCAAAGTTTCTCAAATTTGGCGATACATATCGCATGCTGATAGCAAAATACGAGCGTAGCGTGCAAGATCTATGGCGTTACGTTTCGTAAATTGTGTCCAGTTCCGCTTAACCCGGGGCCAGAAGAATTATGAACCCATGTACTTCAATTCACAATCAAAGCGTGACTGAGATACATCATTCTCTAGATGACGACTTTACAACGAATATCATATAAATTAAGAATACTGGTCAGCGATATGGATTAGATATTTTTGGAATATGATGTCTTGCCGACATCATTGAAAACTGTTGACCGCTTCCCTCTGTCAGGAAACTAACCTATGTTCATACTATATCTTTTCGAATTTAGTGCTGATGCTGTTATATGAAAAAGGTCTTTGGATTGTGAATGCGAATATTCTTTAATGGACGATGACTGAATATGAATGACGGACCAGACGCTTGTATTTTAAATTTTCTTCATAAACATGTATTTACTTCATTTCTTTGTAGGGAGCCGGGTTTGGGTTTGTGGTGGGATCACTGGGGGTAGCTTGGATATCTATTGGTAGTTTTTTCTCTCGCTTTACGGCCCCTACCTTGGAGATGAGTGATGCTGGATGCAATGTAACTCATAGCTACAACAGTTCAATTATGACTTATGCAGATAATATTACATTCGTGACGATGAAATCTACAGTCGGCAACTCTACTCTGCATAACGCATCGACAAGGTAAAAGCTGAGATCTACTATTTTATAGTAATAATAAGAGTAGACCAATGTTTATGAATGAAATGGAAAGGGGTACACATCGTGGTCTAACAACTCGGAAGCAATAACACTTTCGGGGTCGTAATAGCAGAGTGTGTCATCTCTGTGCCAGTGGGCAGAGTGAACTATCTAGCAATAGTAATTAGCCTACACGCGTCTGTAATTCCACGGTTCTTGCAATAGCTCTGAATTTGCCCACGATCTAATAAATCATTAAAGGTGAAATGCAGAAGAAGCTCAATATTTAATAAAATACAGGCTAATAGTTTTGTATTAATGATTTTTTCACATACAGAAAATATTTCCCACATTGGTCGAGGTCGAGGGTAAGTTCGTTTAAATAATAAAAAAATAAGCAGCTCAACACTTGCAGGAGGAGAGAGCTACGTGATTACTTTAACTTGATTTCGCTGTGTTTCGCTGCAATCGATGACGTCATCTACGCTCACTGCCTTGTTACTATTTGAGTATTATTCGTGCCATCTGGTGTCCAAAAATTCAGGATGGAATTGACGGCACATAACGAATCGTGACGTCATGAGATAATGTTTCCATGGCGACAACGTCTTCCGTTCCATTGACTTGGGCATGACTTGACCTTGTCGCCGAACACATCCACCACATGTCATGCACACGGGTTCCGGATACTGAGCTAGATGATGTCATAATTTACTAAAAGCAGCACCAAGGGATATAACCGATGCGTGTTCTCAAGATAAGCCATAGTTCAACGATTTTCCATTCTTCTCTAAATGACTTCAGGCTTGATTGATTTTTTACCACACCAGTTCATCTTTTACCACCCATTCAAGCGAAATATGAGTAAAGGTGGGTAAAGATGCCGGCGTACTGACAAGAATTCAAATGATCCCACAGTTCAATACTCTGACTGCGTATCTAAAGACATCACAAGAATCAACAAGAGCCCCAATTGGCTTCAATATACGCCAGCAAAATACATCGTCTTCCCTTGATGTATCTACCGACACAAAACAATCACGATTTCTAACAATCTCCTGACCTTGGGGTCACAGTGACGTTGACCTTTGACGACCTAAATTTTGGTACGTGACATATCATCTTCCCTTCATGTACATGTATGTCTTAATATACAAAAGAAGTGTGACTTTTAATGATTTCCTGATTTTGGCGTCACAGTGACCTTGACCTTTGACCTTGACCTAAATTTTGGTACGTGACCCATCGCCTTCCCTTAAAATGTCTACGTACACAAAAATGTGACCTTTAACAATCTCCTGTTTTTGGACTCAATGGGCATGGCGTAAATTTTGTACATGATACATCGTCTCGTCTTAGTGTATCTATAGACACAAAATATCACGATTTTTGATAATTACCTTGACCTTTGATCTTGACCTAAATTTTGGTACAGGACACATCGTGTGCCCTTAATGTATCCACGGGCACAAAAAGACACCATTTTGAGGATTTCCTGATTTTGAGGTTACGGTGACCATAACCTTTGACCTAAATTTTGGTACGTGACATATCGTCTCCCCCAAATGTATCTACTGACAGAAAGATGTGATTTTTGAAGATATCTCGATTCTGGGGGTAACAATGATCTTGACGTTTGACAATGATATAAATTTTGGTTCATGACACATCGTCCCCCTGATGTATCTACTGACACAAACAAATGTGATTTTTAATGGTTTCTTGAGTTTTGGGTCATAGTGACCTTGACCTTTGACCCTGACCTAAATTTTGGTACTTGAACCATCGTCTCTTCCTAAAGTATCTACGGACGCAACAAATCGCGATTTTTAACAATTTCTGGACTTTGGGGGGTCACAATAACCTTGACCTAAGTTTGTTATGACATATAGTTTCCCCCTTACGTATGTACTGACACAGAAAAATTTCAACGATATCCCGATTTGGGGTCAGAGTAACCTTGAGTGCTGGGGGATCGGCTTGCCAAATATTGGAACTGTGGGTAGAAAATTGTCCCAGGTGTGAACGGACACGCCTTTTGGGCGGGCGTATGAAAGTGGTCCCTTTGATGATATGCATCTCAGGCACGCTTCCATTGTGAGTGTTCATGTAGACATCTATCTTGGAGGACATGGCATGGCCCCTAGCCACGGCTCAAGCGGGTATTAGATATTGAATTGGATATCGTTTTATATCACGGCGGTGTCAAATTTCCGGCAGTCGTTTTTCGATTTCTGGACCTGTTTTCGATATTTTCTTTCATGAATTCTGTTCACAAGTGAAGAAAATTTTTACCATTTCAGAGACAAAAATTGTAATATATAATGTTCTCGAATGATAAACTGCATGTCAGTAAAAAAATTGATGAGGTCAGAAAGGTTCAGCCTTTATTTTTCAAGGCGAAAACATTCTGAGGGGTGTGTCATGTTATCCTGTTGACTGGATATCGCAAAACCTCAATGGTGTTCATGCGGGCAATGGCAAACAATGTCAGCAAGGGGTCAATGCAATCCATACCAATAACAGTGCATCGTGTGTTTATTTTAATTCCGAATTTCAAACAATTTTGACGGACCACCATCACTTTATAACAAGCGTATTCACGTTAACAGTATAGGCAATCTTATATACTCATGGAAATATACAGTTGTCTTATCCGTGAAGTCTTATCCGTGGGTTCTACCAAAATTAATAGTGACTTTAATTAAATGAAGCGACCAGTTCATTAATTTTGCTAATCATTTCATTAACCTTACTGAATACAACTTCAATATATGTAGTTAGCTAAGATTTATTAATTATAACCCATCACTTAAAATAAGTCGTTAGTTGTTATGGCGTTTATTAATAATCGTTAGATGAACGTCTAAGTAAGGGAGACAATTCATGTTGTCTCGTTTATCAGTTGATTGTGAATAACTAGCTAGTTTGCTCCTTCTAGTGCGTTTTTACACATGGTTATCACTCAGCAGATATATACGTCGCGTAGTTTAGTACGATTACAGAGAATCTAAGCACTTTAGGCCGTCATTTCTTAGAAACAGTTATTGCTAACTGGCCTGAAATTTATAGGCGACAGTCTAATCGCCAAATTTTGGGGGATGGCCACATAGGTAGGAGACTCTTATGGCAGAAGCGAGTCTGGCGGAACGGGAATGGAATTTTATCCAGTAACATCTCCTCCGGTGTGGAAAGAAAGAATATCCCAGGAAACGATCTCAGCACAACAATCTGTAGACATTTTCATACGTTTCTCTTAAGGAAAATGTCTTAGCGAGGACCCGGGCATTTTTCCAATGGAACATTTTTTCCTTAACTTCAGGTTTGACCTATACTCCACGCCATCAAAATAGCTTTATTTCGTGTTCATCTGAATATATAACACTGCATATGGACGCCATTACTATTACGGTTTTGTCTTTATAGGACGATTTATGACATCTCATATCACTACTACTCCATGATTGGCATGTTATTGACGATATCTGTCGGGATAGTAGTCAGCCTATTAACAGGTGGGTTGTGAATGTATGAAAATATCCTCATGTCCGGTATAAATGTTTCAATAGTTATAACCTATATATTTATCCCAAATATATAATCCACTTCTGAAATATGTTTTTTGCAGTTTACACAGGTTTTCCTATCCAGCTGACTGTAAATCATAGCGTTAAACCATAGCATATATTGACAGAATTTAACGTGCAATGTTTCTAATATATAGTTCATAAACACTATTTAACGTATTATCAATTGTGAGATCATGGTCTTTCCAGCTTGTCCAAACAGAAACACAAAAGAGGATATCCAGATATTTATTTAAACACTTGGACAATTGTAGGAAACGATGTTTTATTATTTTTATTACCATCATTTGTAATTGGTGCTAACTGTTATGCGAAATAGTTCTTTAGATTATTGATGCGAAACTTATTTTATGGACGGCTGAATATTGAATGTCGGATCTGACGCTTGCCTTTAAACGTTTTTCAGTTATACACGCAGGGATAATCTTGTGGATAAATGTACTAAACCAATTCTCCAAAAAGTATCATTCACCGTCTCTACAATATTTCCTTAAGCAATAACCATTCTCTACCATCAAATCATATAGATTATATTTGCAGGAAGATGTCGAGCAACATAGGTATAATTAATCACATGAAAAACTCTATAAATAAGAAAACACTTTACATACTATATTACTCTCTGATCGTCCCTTATCTATCGTACGGAAATATTCTATAGGGAAATACGTACTCAAGCCATCTAAATCCGTTGTTTTTGCTACAAAAGCGTGCTGTAAGGATTTTATCACTTTCCAATAAACGTGATCATACAGTTCCAATTTTTTTCCTCTCGCTGCAAAGTTTGCCACTTCTTCAACTGAACCAATATTCTTGCTTACGTCATGTCCACAAGTTTTTATATAATCTTGATCAATTACCAAACATCTACCAAACCTACTTCACCAGGCAATATGCTATTCATCAACATCAAACAAGAACCCGCAACATCAATCTCTACAGACCATTTCACTATTCCAACTTATCTTATTACACTCTCAAGTGCTCAGGTCTTCGGGAATGGAACAAATTTCCCTCTTACTTAAAAACAATTGATTCCTCGTCACTCTTCAAGTCAAAGGTTAAATCCTATCGTCTTGAGAAATGTAGTCAGTTTTGATGATCCTTCGTATTAAGCTGTGTACATATCGCATCGTGGCTCAGCTCACCTATTACATTCGCTCAACCTAATTAGTTAAATATCTAGGGATAGAACAAGCCCATCTGGGCTTTATTCCCGCCATCCACATTTCTACAACTGTCAATCTCATGTTATCATATAAATAATATATATAATTTTTTTCTCCCCCTTATATGATTGACACTGAATATGTATTTCTCCATGGTTATTTGGTGAATAAAACCTACTCTAATCTAATCTACTTCAGGACGAAATCATCCTTCACGGTCATTACAATATTCCCTAAAGCAATAACCGCTCTCTAACATCAAATCAGCTTCAGGGCGAAACCATCATTCACCATCTCTACAATATTCCCTAAAGCAATAACCGCTATCTACCATCAAATCAGCTTCAGGACGAAACCATCCTTCACTCTCTCTACAATATTCCCTAAAGCAATAACCGCTCTCTACCATCAAATCAGCTTCAGGACGAAATCATCCTTCACTGTCTCTACAATGTTCCCTAAAGCAATAACCATTCTCTACCATCAAATGTACTTCAGGACGAAACCATCCTTCATTGTCTCTGCAATATTCCCTAAAGCAATAACCATTCTCTACCATCAAATCAGCTTCAGGACGAAACCATCCTTCATTGTCTCTGCAATATTCCGATAAGCAATAACCATTCTCTACCATCAAATCAGCTTCAGGACGAAACCATCCTTCATTGTCTCTGCAATATTCGCTAAATCAATAACCATTCTCTACCATCAAATCAGCTTCAGGACGAAACCATCCTTCATTGTCTCTGCAATATTCCCTAAAGCAATAACCATTCTCTACCATCAAATCAGCTTCAGGACGAAACCATCCTTCATTGTCTCTACAATATTCCCTAAAGCAATAACTGCTCTCTACCATCAAATCTACTTCAGGACGAAACTATCCTTCATCGTCTCTACAGTATTCCCTAAAGCAATAACTGCTCTCTACCATCAAATCTACTTCAGGACGAAACCATCTTTCACCGTCTCTACAATATTCCCCGAAACAATAACCGCTCTCTACCATGAAATCAGCTTCAGGACGAAACCATCCTTCGCCGTTTCTACAATATTCCCTAAAGCAATAACCATTCTCTTCTATCAAATCAGCTTCAGGACGAAACCATCCTTCACCATCTCTACAATATTTCCTAAAGCAACAACCGCTCTCTACCATCAAATCAGCTTCAGGACGAAACCATCCTTCATTGTCTCTGCAATATTCCCTAAAGCAATAACCATTCTCTACCATCAAATCAGCTTCAGGACGAAATCATCCTTCATTGCCTCTGCAATATTCCCTAAAGCAATAACCATTCTCTACCGTCAAATCAGCTTCAGGACGAAACCATCCTTCATTGTCTCTGCAATATTCCCTAAAGCAATAACCATTCTCTACCATCAAATCAGCTTCAGGACGAAACCATCCTTCACCGTCTCTGCAATATTCCCTAAAGCAATAACCGCTCTCTACCATCAAATCAGCTTCAGGACGAAACCATCCTTCGCCGTCTCTACAATGTTCCCTAAAGCAATAACCATTCTCTACCATCAAATCTACTTCAGGACGAAACCATCCAGGTGACGTGGACCCCAAACTGTATCATTCCTTCAGCTGGCCATCTTGTTTCAAATGCAGTAAAGGAGAAGGACGAAACAAGGTAATTTTATTTATGTAGATTCAATGTGCAAACGCTTTAGAAGATCTCTTTGGTTGGTCTCCCCCCACCCTTTCTCTCCTCTCCCCTCACTCTCTCTCTCTCTCTCTCTCTAAATGTGCAGAATCAGTTCTCTTCCAAAACGCAAGCACCAGTCCAACGCCGTAACCAGCGTAACGGGTTTCTTCAGTTCTACTGTGCATAAAAGGACATCATTCTTTTTTATATCTGCTTGCATTTCTCATCCACCATATTTATGTGGAATTCGATAATGAAACGCAACATAATAAGGGTGGTGGAAAAAGATGCTGTCGTACTGAGAAATCATGTGATCATATGATCACACATGTCCATATACTGGCTATATTATATCTAAGTACATCACAAGAACCATATTGGTTCCTCTGAAGATTTGTATCCCAGCCAAGCTTTTATTGTAGATGTTCATGTAGACATCTTGAATTGTAGGATAACACGACGCCATGTGCCATTTTCAGCGGTATAAGATACAAATATGCATAAGAGGGACGATGTAATAGTTATTTCAAGTCATCTGATGGAAAGTGATGAAATATGTCGCCTTTATATAGGAAAAAATGGTCAAAAAACAAGAAAATATTCGTAGAATGCAAGTTGTTATTCGGACATCTGTGAGACCCGACGCCGACCTAGTGATTCTTTCTTCACCATGTTTATCACAGTCACAACACTACAACGTTTGACAGTTAGCTATCCATTTCATGATAGCCCTATCCCAAATGACCTCCACGGCGTGTAAAATGTGACGATTTGAATGAACGGCACATAATATTATTGCAGAACCTTGGCAAGCAATTTCATACTACCAAACGTTCTGAAATTCTGTGATAAATATCATGCGTGCCAGATTTCTACGCGCTACTTTTCGTAAGGGACAGCTTGGACGTCACGTTTTTATATTTCCATAGTGTTTACATGAACAGACACAATGAAATCGTGACTGACATGCAGCCACAATCAAAGCGTGACTGAGATGCAGTATGTATCTACCGATCAATGATAATAATTTTATGTAAAGAAAACATGGTGTCTTGCTGCCACCATTGATTACTTTTGAATTTAGAATTCATAACGGTCGTGCGAAAAGGTTATTGTCGCTGTTCTGGGCGACGGCTGAGGACTAAATTTCGGCTCTGACGCATAGACTTGATAGTAGACGTATTTACACAATAACATCACCGTCAATGCATCGCAAAATTTATCTTTCACAGGCGACTGCTGATGTTCCGTTATCGGAGTATGAAGATGCAACAGAGTCGGCACCATTACGAGAAGAAAACCAAGGGCAACTTTGATGACATTTTCGAGGAATGTATAAACCAACACAAACCGGTGAACCAATACGGAAAACCTATGATTGGCTGGAGGTTTTTGTCAGTTTTCTACACAAGCTAATGGAAATTCCTTGATTCATTTTGAAATTTTGAATGGACCAATCAAGTGTCTTCAAACTGGAACATATTGCTTGACGCACTGCTGGTTCTATAAAACTGATAAACACTGTGCAGTGTTTGCTGTGTCTGCCAAAATAGTCAAGGGGTAACGAACTATTTGGAATAGGTACCAGTACTCTAAAAAAATGTGAGAAAAGAGGGTGAAAATTTAAAACTGATCAGTTTTGAGACGATGACGAAAGAACGAAAACTGTCGATTCGATCAAATCACATTCACAAAGAAATGTGTTGCGCTGTTTTTGTTGTTACTTCCAATAGGTGCTTGTAGAATAAAATAAGTTCCAACTTTACAAAGAACAATATTTACAAAGCTATCCAGATATGGTGGATACGTCATGTAATCCATGCAAACAATATCTCCTGACAAAGCGATACATCTGACGCATCATGTGAGAAAGTTGATTTCTTTAACTCTATCCATTGTGCCTGTCAGCTTCAGTTTAAAAGAAAGAAATGACGTATCTTTTCCGAATCACGGGATGTTCGTGATAAGTTCACTCAAGGCAAAGTTCTTGGTTATTATTTTATTCTATAGTATCATTGCTAAACTTTAGTTGGTTCCGCATACTTAGGATGTGCCGATTTATTCCTGCAATTGTGACAGTGACAACCCTGTGTTCTATACATTTAAACGCAACATTAAAAGGGTGGTGGAAAACGATACCGGTGTGGAGGCTAAGAATGTCCGGTGGCTACGAGGGTCCGGTCCCTATCTTCTATCCCAGTTAGGACACTTTTCTCAACGAGTGTCCCTCCTTGGTTCCAATAGAAAAGGATGAGAAAAATGACAATAATAACCAGGATATTCTTATCTGTATCGTACCTGAGATACAACACATATCACGAATCGTTAGATTCTTGGTATGTGCTTTAGAATAGGTTTATCAGAAGACTATTCTGTGAAGTCATATGACGCAGTCAGTATGTCGGCACCTCTTCCCACTTCCCTTATATGTGTTGCAATTCTTATCCATCACTTACTGACAAGAAGTCATATGACCCGACATGAGATTCTCCTGGTGGACGCTTCGTCCCCGAGGCCCGCCCCCTGTACAGACCTTTTGGTCTTTGATATATGTTGGCATTTGTGGGAAGTTGATGCTGGGTCGACATCGGGCCTTACAGACTAGTATTTTGTGCTAATTGCCGTCATTTACATCTGACGACGATACAGCTCACCAATCGCCAATGTTCGAGTTGTCACAGCGAAACAGCTCACCAATTACCAGTATACGAGTTGTCAGAGCATTTCCATCATAGCTCTCTAGATTTGTATCTAATACCGCTTATGCCGGTGCTACGGGCCGTGTGGTCATATCATCCATGTTGCCACATGAACAGGTACAATAAAAGCGTACCTGAGATACAACACATATCACAAATCGTTAGATTCTTGGTATGTGCTTTAGAATAGGTTTACCAGAAGACTATTCTGTGAAGTCATATGACGCAGTCAGTATGTCGGCGCCTCTTCCCACTTCCCTTATATGTGTTGCAATTCTTATCTATCACTTACTGACAAGAAGTCATATGACCCGACAGACAAATATACTGACAGCATATTTCTAAAAGCATCAAAAGAATCAAATGTCCAGAGGAGGGGTTACAATATCCAGAGACGACACCTTAATGTTCCAATGTCCAGAAGAGGGTACACCTTAATGGTCCAATGTCCAGAAGAGAGTACACCTTTATGTTCCAATGTCCAGAGAGGAGTACACCTAAATGTTCCAATGTCCAGAAGAGAGTACACCCTAATGTTCAAATGTCCAGAGGAGTTTACACTTCAATGTTCCAATGTCCAGAAGAGAGTACACCTTAATGTTCAAATGTCCAGAGGAGAGTACACCTTAATGTTCCATTATCCAGAGAAGAGTACACTTAATGTTCCATTGTCCAGAAGAGAGTACGCCCTAATGTTTCAATGCCCAGAGGAGAGTACACTTTTATTTATTTATTTATTCGTCTTTGACATTTGTCAGGAAGGCCACACAGGTGACTAGGACCTATAATTGTGGCCCCCGATAACAATATATACATGATATATTTACATAAAAACGCCAATATAAATATTTACATAAAAACACCGGTATAATATAATGACAAGAAAGTAAGGCTAAAAAAAAAGAAGAAAAAAGGACAAATTTAAAAAAAAAAAAAAATACAAAAAAAATAAAAAAATAAAAAAATAAAAAAAAATAAAAAAAAAATAAAAAAATAAAAAAAAGTAAATAAATAAATTAAAAACAAATGAAAAAAAAAAAAAATAAAAATAATAATTTTAAAATAAAATAAAAATTATATATATTGTAATACATTTGAAACATGCATGCATTAATCATACTAAACGGCATCTTGCACAATGGCAGTGCGATACCCATGAGCACGAGTTGTCTGCATTAAATTTGGAGTCTAAAATACGAGAATAATATTGAGTAATAACAGTTTTAAAATTTTTGTTTGCGAATCGTGATAAAATTACCGTGGGAATACAATTCCATGTGTAGTAAATCCTATTAAAAAAAGAATGTCTAAAATGTTCAGTTTTAAAACGTGGCATTCTGATCTTAAGATTGTATTGAGGATTAAAGGAAATGTACTTGTTAAAATCGACTTCGACTGTGCCTGTCATACATTTTGCCAAGAATACAATATCATTTATTTCCCTTCTATATGATAAGGGGAGCAGATGTAGGCTCTCCAAGCGTTCTTTGTAGGATATATCATGACTCTCTTCATAACCCAAGATGTATTTGGTGGCTCGTCTCTGAACTCCTTCTGATTGCATGAGTAACTTTTTGTTTGGCACACTCCAGGATACAGTAGAATATTCTAAAATGCTACGTACAATAGATATATATAACAGACGTTTGGTCTTGACAGAAGTTACGGACCCACAAGTTCTCTTTACAAGGCCGAGCATGCGATTTGCCTTGGAAACAATAACGTTTGTATGTTGTGACCAGGCGAGATTGGAGCTGACAATAACCCCCAGATCATTTATTGACTGCACAGTTTCAATTTCAGTATCGTCCATAAAATACGTAAATTGAGTTACCTTACGCTTCCTCGTCACTCGCAGGAGCTTGCATTTCTCCGTGTTAAATTTCATATCCCAAATTCGACTCCATAACAATAGATTGTCAATATCATTTTGAAGGTTTATACAATCTCTTTCATTGGTAATATGACGTATGCACTTTGCATCGTCAGCGAAAAGCGCTAAGACACTCTCGTCGCTAACACAGTCCGGGAGGTCATTAACATACATCAAGAACATTAACGGATCAAAAATAGATCCTTGCGGCACTCCAGATATTACGTCACACCAAGGTGAACAGGAGCCGTCGACTACAACACGTTGTTTACGGTCGGAAAGGTAGCTGGTGCACCATTGCAATAAGGTGCCGTGAAATCCGAATTTTTGTAATTTGTAAGACAATAGATCATGCGGAACAGAGTCGAAGGCCTTAGAAAAGTCCAAATAGAGAATGTCAACTTGACCTGAATTGTCTAAAGCTTGACCGACAGTATGCAACAATTGACTGAGTTGCGTACTGGTAGACCGACCTTTCACAAACCCGTGTTGTAGTTTACAAAGCAAAGGTTCGATAGAACCATAAATTTGATTGTAATTTAAGGTTACAATGTCCAGATGAGAGTAAGGTTCCAGAGGAGTGTACAGCTTAAGATTCCAGAGGAGAGTACACCTTCAGGTACCGAGAACCCTAGCGATCAGATTTTGGATAGTTTTTGCCCCATTAAATTACAATGAAACTATAATTCGTAATAATTATGTTGTACCACATGATTAGTGCAACTCTGTCACTTAGCGCAAGGAAATTTCTCCCTCAGGGTCCAATGTCCAGAGGAGAGTAACCTTAATGTTCCAATGCCCAGAGGAGAGTACACCATAATATTCCAAGAACCCTGGCGATTAGATTTTGGATATCATATATTTTTGCTTTATTAAATTGCAACAAAAATATTCATTCGTGAAAATATATGCAATAATTCTTTTGTACAGCATGATTAGTGCAACCGAGTCGTTTGGATTTAAATAGGCCGGATTGTGAACAGTCAGCCTTCAAATTGTCTCGGTAATAGCTTTGATCAAAAGTATTTTAACTTACATTTTCCTTCAAAATACTTTTCAAATCAAAAACCTGCGTCAGAAGAGTCGCCATTCTTCTGAATAATAACTTCGAAGTTAGGATAAAGGTGATACATAAACTGGAAATTTTTTCGCTTTGGAATTCAAACCCCCAGATTTAACTTTCGCACCACGTTCATTGCATGCACCCAACACAGATAATAATCCAGGTATATTTATCTGCTGTTCAAAATTTAATAGAAGAATGGAGCAATCAACATTACATCATCTGTGGTGATTGGAACCTGGAACAGAATCCATATATAGTATCCTAATCATCTTTTAAGAAAAGGGAACGAGCAGAAAAAGAAAAAGCGTTAAATGAAGAAATAAATAACTTCTTGTAAATAAAATTCTTGTAAAGTCTTACAAATCAAGACGTGGAGACAAATTTGATCGATGATATACAGCAATGAAAACAAACAATTACATGACATCAATAAGATTTGGCGGTATTCATACAAGAGCACAAGTACGTTGGGCTGACAAAGGCGAGAAACACTAGCTATTTTCTCAGTATGGAACATAGAAACTTCTTGAACAAATCAATTCATAACTGGAATCGAAAATGCTGGTTGAGAAGATTTAAGTAAACCGGAAGATATTTTGAATGGAACTAAACCATATTATAGAAAACTGTACACTTAAAAAGATATCAGTCCAATAGACCTAAAGCAACTTTTCGAAAGCGTCAATCTACCAAAATTATTGCAGCAAAAATCGGACAAGTTGGAAGGAAATTTTGGCAGCTTTACAATCCTTAAACATGAGGCACCAGAGGTGCTAGAACCCCTCAGCTCTGTAATATTCTAGAAAAAATTATCAGTTATATCACGAGTGTGTGTACATGTGGCAGAGTAGTGTGATCAACAGTTTATTGAGCTGCCTCACTAAATGCCATATTGTACCTGTAAGCAGCGTTTTGTTCGTTTTTTTTACATTTTTGCTTCTAAGCGCCCAGAACTATATTTTATAGTAGACGACTGGTTTGTTTAACACTTCACATTTCAGCTTTCCATTAAAGTCTATTATCGTAATTGTCGCCAACCAACGTTTTGAATCTCCAATTATAAAGGCAAACAACAGAGCAGAAGGACGATGGATGCAAGCTACTTTATTCAGAACAGAAACCCAACTATTAAGGCAAGGTTTTCTGATAATTTTATCCACACAGGCCACTAAAAATCCTCCCTCCCTACCCAGATTTATTTAAAAAAATGATGCTGAACAGGAATTTTTTTTTAACCAACCGGCCTAAAGCTTTGCTTATAGTTTTTGCCACCCCCCCCCTCCCGCCTGAGCCCGACAAAGTCCAAGTATGGCTATAGGGTTCCATCACATATATTTGAAATTTCCTTTGGAAGGTAGTTTCAGTTAGCTTTTATCAAACATAATAGCTTTGGGACGTTTGAAGAAGTCGGAACCAAAATGATCACGCACATGGTTGTTGTTGTTGTAAATTGCACCTGTCGCACTTTCGTTATCAAGTTCGATTAGAGATTTAATTCTCCTTCAGCAAAAACGTCTCATAATTCGTTTATACTTTACATTTGAAGATATAACCCCTAGCAAGTAAGTCGCTAGTTCAATTTAATATGTCACATCAAGAAAACAGACGTACATCACCTCAAAGTACCGGTAAAGATTGGCTGCTGGTTGTCACATAAATAAATGAAGTCTGCACTAGGGGTTTTAGCGCGTATGGATACCTGAACTTGCTACTTATACTATAAAGGTTATCAAGACGTGAAAGTGATGAAAATTGCACATTAAGCAATTCCTATAATTAATATCATCACCAACCTTAAGTAACTTGAAAAAAAACTTGTGGAAATCAAACCTTGGACTACCTTGGACTTCATTCGCAGGCGGATCAATCATTGAGAAAAAAATTACGGGTTGGCCATACATGGGTTATGTCCCCTGGTATTTCGTGGAGAGCACTGATCAGTCAGAAAAAGAAAAGGAGGGATAATTTGGTATTCAGGGGCAAAGCGGGCAATATTCCGTTGATATTTTGAAAGCAGAATGGAGACAAAACACTGATGAAAAGGAAAACATATGAAACGGACTGTAGAACTACCTTCAATTATTCTTGGAGCAGTTTTCATTTGTGTTGTATCGGGTACCTTATTCAGTAAAGACCATTCCATTACCCGAGGGTTCCCGATTGTCAGTAGAATTTGACTAAAACATAATTTATAATAAAACTTGTTATTTTAAAAAAAAAATTAAAAATGATTCCATTATATCAAAAACCCAAAAGATACAAAAGGCCCACCTACAAAATACATTCTGTACTGGATAGAAGTTTTGAGCACCTGCCTTCAGTAGTTTCCAAGATATGGGATGTTAACGAAAATGGTACGGACAGACGGACGGACAGACGGACGGACAGACAGACAGACGGACAGACGGACAGACGGACCCACAACAATACCCCTTAGCCCATTCGGGTTGAGGGGTAAAAAATGAAAAGAGCCGTGGGTCAGACGGTTGAACTGCCGAATGTTACAAATTTTTTGGAGAGACATCCATGAATATTTGATAAAATCGTGAAATTACTCCTATTACACAGGGGAACTTTCAGTGACTCAGAGATTAATAACTTGTATACCTAAAGACAGGGAGCTTAAGCACTTATTAAAAAATTGGAGACCAATAACATTGTTGAGCGCATCATACACGTATAAGATTGGGCCTCCTGCTATATATCGCACGATGTATGAAAACATGTTTGCCAGATATTATTAGTGAAGATCAGAAAGGCTTTATGGCCGAAAGACTTATTGGAAAAACAACTAGATTAACTTATGACATAATGCCACATACCGAGACAAATCTCTTGATTGACTTCGCAAGAGCCTTCGATTCGGTTGAGAGGAGGTTCATACAAAACGATTGATTTTTTTTTCAATTTTGGGAATTCTATTGTGTGGAATATACAATCTTCCGTGCCTGTCAATGGATTTAATTCTTTTTTTTTCTTGTATCATGCGGTTGTCGCCAGCGTGGCCCTCTCTCTCCGTATCTATTTTTGCTGTGAGCAGAAATATTGGCAGTCTTGCTCAGGAATAGCAAAATGTGTGATCCTCTCTCCCCATATCTATTTTTGCTGTGAGCAGAAATATTGACAGTCTTCCTCAAAAATAGCAAAATATTAATGAATAAAAATTAGCAACATAAAATTTATTTTAGCCGAATTTGCAGATGATACAACGATTTTTCTTCGTGGATCTTAGAAATGTTGATACTCCTGCTTGGAAATTCTCGATTTCTTTGACAAGTTTTCTGGTCTAAAAATAAATTTAGACAAAACAAAAGTTATATGGATAGGTTCCGAATAGAACAGCGATAAAATATACAAATTGAAATGGCAGCTTGATTGGTCACAAAGCTCCTTTCGTTTGCTAGGTCTAGAGTTCACGTTAAATCTATTAGAAATGGTCGAGCGAAATTATTAAGATAAGTCCATTGAAATGTCAATGAAAATATGGCCAAAAAGAGTAAATCTCTTCCATGGATGGGGGGTTATATTGGAATCATTACTTTAGTCCAAATCAAACCAGTTATTCTTATCTCTGCAGAACCCTCCGCAGTCACTGGTAGACATTCGGAAGAGCTGCTTCAACTTTATCTGGAACGGAAAACCCTATAGAATATCTATAGAACGGGCAGTTAAAGATGTAAAGGATGAAGGCCTGAATATACTCTCAATAAAGCACACCATTCAGCCACAGAATATGTCCTGTCTATGATGATTACTAAACGGAAAACAAAAATGGAAATATTTGCTTTCAGAGACCTTTCCTGATTCTCCGAATCCTTTAAAAATTGCCTCCATTGCTCTAGAAACTTCAGATCTGCAATTAAATTAGTGACAAAACCCTTCTGGGGAGATGTGCTTCGTGCGTGGAATGGCTTGCAAAGAAATATGACTTATACGGAACCCGCACCCTCATCTTTCCGAAAACAGTTTAATCGCAAAATGATATTTCTTCAAATGGCAAACCATATTTTTCATAAAGATTGGCTTAAGGCTGGAGTCAACTTTGTCAACGATTTATTAAACAAAGAGGAAAATCATATATCATATACGGATTTTGTAAATATATACTCTTGTCGAACAAATTTCCTTTAATTCGATGGTTTCATTATATTACTGAGAGAAGCAGCAAAAGAATGCACTGACAAACTTCCATACCCCCTTTATTCGAGCGCCGACTTGAATGAGACTGCAATGGGACAGACATTTAGTGAAAAAAAGTGGCTTAAAATTAACCTTAATGTAAATAAACGCACTAATGATGTTAAATTCCGATGGTTTCAGTACCGTATTGTGAATCGTAGACTTACTACAAATATATTTGCTAACAAAAGTAATCCAAATAAATCAAGGCTGTGCAGATTCTGTAAAGTTTGCCCTGAACGATGCTACAGTTCTTGTGGGAATGTGTTCACTCTGGACCAGTCTGGAATTCAACAAATATACAAGCGTCTAGTCCGTCATTCAATATTCAACCGTTGTCCATTAAAGAATTTCCGCATCCATAATCGAAAGACCTAATTCATATAATAACATTAGCAATTAGCAATAAAGCATTAGCGATAAGGTAATTAATAATTAGCAATAATTAGCAATAAAGGTTGGCCAATGTCAGAATTATATTTAACTTTTTATTCTTTATCAAATTTCAAATATATAAGTATAAAGTGAACATACGTCTTCCAAACTTTGAAAATATACAGTCCGAAGCGAAAATTATATATGAATTAGAGAAATGCATAAATAGACAAAACGCAGAATGAAGTAAATTTGAAAGACGTTGGTCTTCCTTACATCTTTTATTTAGAGATAACGCTTAATTGACCACATAGGAGGTAAAAAAGCACTTTCATGATACGTCACATTTTTAGGCTTAACTTATATGTATGCCAGGATTTTTTTCACCAATATTTGGGTATCATACATGAGATGATCTAGACCATTAATGGTATAAATTTGTGTCTTTCTTTAATTTGAGAATGAGTCGGCCATACGGCAAATAATATACATATTCACACAGTTGGTATGTCATTAATGTGCAGAGGTGAGCAGTATGTTTTATCTGTCTTTATGTTTGTCATTGTGTATTTATGAAAAAATGTCGGAAAAAAAATAATGGAATTAAACTGATGAACAGATTAAAGGTTATTAATGGATGGCGATGCCCCCGCAGTGATTGTGTGACAATGTGACTCACCAGCTTAGAATGGTCTCCTCTTAAGCAGGCGAAAATGTTGCCACTTATTTCACGTAAGGAAACATATATTCCCCAAAAAACAATATCTCCTGGAGTAATAGTAATAGTTATAGTAATTAATGAATGTTTAATAATTTTCCATTGGTAAATTTGGACCACTAAGAAGGAGGTAAGATTACAAGCAAGTTATCAGCAATACATTCTAGAAAAACGAGGTGGATATTTTGGTGGTGAAAACCACTCAAGAGTGCATGAGAGGCGGTTTTCTTCAATTTATTCATCGATTCTTTGAAACGGTTAAAATGGGAGATTTAACTTATAACCGATTGGTAATTCAGTAAAAATCTCCAATTTGTAATATGTTTGTTGTAAAAGTGTAAAGCACAGTGTTTTAACCTATCACTAAATTCTGGAATTTTTCCTACTCACTGGAAAATTTGCAATGTTACACCAATCTTCAAGAAAGGCGCAAGTGCATTGTGTTCGAACTACCGTCCCATTTCACTATTGAGCTGGCTTAGCAAGGTAATGGAGCGGGTAGTTGTGAAGTATATGATATAACAAAGAACCAATCTGTTTTTCTACCGTCGCAGTCCACAGTTACACAGCTGTTTGACATATACAACGACATAGTCACTGCTCTCGACCAACAGAAAGAAGTACAGTTAGTTTTCTTTGACATCTCTAAGGCATTCGATCGGGTATGGCATGGAGGACTAATACAAAAACTTAAACAATTTGGAATTTGTGATAATGTGTTCAAGTGGTTAGACAGCTATTTGAAGAATAGATTCCAGAGAGTATTACTTAATGGAATCGAGTCAGAGTCGTTACCTATCCACGCTGGTGCTCTACAAGGATCAGTTCTGGGACCAGTCTTATTCCTCCTGTTTATCAATGATCTACCCATTCGAATCCTTAACAACATACGCATATTTGCAGGCGACACGTGTTTATATATCATTTCTGATCAACTCACTACCACTCTTCCAAGTATTAACCATGATCTGAGTCTCATAACTGATTGGGCCGCTCAGTGGTTAGTTGACTTTAATGCTTCTAAAACAATCTCCCTTTTGATATCGAGGCGACTACATCAATCTCATGTTGGTATTGTCTTCGACAAGAACCTAGTGACTGCTTCATTGAATCATAAACATCTCGGGCTAACTCTCAATAACAGGGCTGGCACGACCATATAGAGAACATAATAGTTACAGCACAACGCAATTTATCCGTTCTGAGGGGCTTAAAGTATTTGTTGGACCGAAAAAGCCTGGAAATTATGTACAAAAGTTTTATTAGACCAAGTTTAGAATATGCCGATATCGTTCGGGATTATATAGACAACATCCTAGTTAACAAATTAGAAAACATCCAAAAAGAAACACACTGCGAGTTATTACTGGCCTCACGAGAAGCTGTCCATCTGAAACTTTGTACACGGAGTTCGGTTTGGAATTGTTATCCACCAGACGATATATGCATCGTCTTGCCATGCTATATAAAATAGTTAATGGTTTGGCCGCCTTTAGCACTGAATAGACATCTTCCTCCACTCGCACGTGACAGAAATCCATATCATATACGTCATGTGGATCAATTTACACCACACCGGTGCCGCACCGAACTCTTTCGTAGTTCGTTTTTTCCGGCTACAATTCGTGATTGGAATACATTACCCGTTCCCGTGAGGAACTCTGCTAGCCTTCCACAGTTCAAACACCAATTAATAAAAATGTATGCTAAACCTATCCCTCCTCCTTGGAATTATATTGGCCCATGGTCACAAAACATCCTACTGTGTCGAATTCGTAATGGATGCAGCAACTTGCAACGACACTTGTTTGAGAATCATGTAAGCGACAACGCGATATGTAACTGCGGCTGCCTTGACGAAACTGTCGAGCACTTTTTCTTCCACTGTCCCATTTTTATCACTCAAAGACAACGTTTGATTGCTAATCTGCTGGACATCTACGATGATCCCTATACGGTCACTTGTCCCAATCTCCTTTTTGGAGATTGTGATAAAAGTCTAACAGAAAATATTAATATCCAGATGTACCTGTGAGCTTTTGCTATAGAAACCAACAGGTTCCAACGCTGACTTGTGATTTTCGCGATCAGATAGAAATGAAACACTTCTTCATATGTAGGTCATTCGCCCCAGATGCAGCTTCTGACCAATGACACTCCCTCCGTCCAATACTACGTTTCAACAGTACAGCATTAATGGAAATAACTTATTTAAACCGAAATATTTTTTGTTTGTATGTTTATTCTTTACTACTAAAATATTTACATCATCACTCATCATATAAAGTATCCTGCCATAAATGAATATGTACATATTCTCTATGTGTATGTGTTGAATAACTAATTGTTGTATATACGACTGGGAGACACACTAACGAGCTCCGGCTCATTGTGCTCCCACTGATTCAATGAAATATTGTTTAAACCAATATACCACATTTTGTAGGTTTATACGTGTATTTCCTGAGTTGTATAAATTTATCAACTTTCCCACACTAACCGTGCGTAAAATAACCATTGAGCACGCCTTTGAAAACATTATTTCTATTCTATTGCACTACATAAATTGATTACCAACAAAGAGTATAATGAAAGGTTGAAAACATTTTTTAAACCTTGGCAACCTTTCTTTCCTTTTCTCGTCCACTGATATTGGCACGATGCACCTGTCTCGTTTGGCATCGTGCCAAGGTTAGTGGACGAGTTCATTTGGTCTCTCAGATCAGAGACTCTACAATAAAGGGACTGGTGAGCGGCTTAAGATCAAAGGTTCAAAGGTGTGAATCGCTCGGATGTTCCTTGCGGATCACGTGACCTCGAGCGGGAGACGAGAGAAAATTTTCCCAGATTGACGCCATTTTGTTTTTCGTTGAATATACTTCTTTGCAATTCCTGGATGATTTTGAGGCTCACAGTTACAGTTCGTGTCTTTTATGCTTGAAACAGGATAAGTAACATATTTATGTACTTATTTCTGTCAACTTTATGCTGATATTTTCAATACATCGTGAGAAATGTTCTTTCAAAGTTTGTTGATTGTCGGTGCGAATTATCCGCCCGGATAGCTGGAGGGGAAATAGGACGATAGCAATTTTTACAACCAGTTTGTGTACACATGAAACAACATATCCTGACAAAAAGGATATTTTTTATGTTGTTGGGTTATATTCTTTCATCTTTTGTATATTTCTCGACAATGTGTTACTATTTTGCATAGGAAATAATTGCATTTCCGGTTTTACGGCTGTCGAAAAATATGTAATTTTTTCTAATTATTGGACAAATATGCAACCGATTGTAGCGCTTTACATCATTTTGTATGACCAATGGAAATTACTGTGTAAATCATAAGTAGTTCGAAAACTGCTATATGAAGTTGAAATGCGACTTTGTTCAGGTGAAATGATGGGAAAAAATCTTTGAAAAATGAACAAAACGGCAATTTGGCAGCGATTCATGGACGCGGCATTTGCCGGCTGAAGTGGAGAACGTTGGCAGCGACGGCTGACTACGACTCGCAATATACCCTTTCGCCTGAAGCGAAGGGCCTCGCCAGGCGAGATTAGTGATACGCCTGGCCGTGCATTGGCACCGTAAACATCGTTAGAGCATGTCACACCTGCATGTGTTGTTTTAGCGAGCGTCAGCTAATCAACAAGTGTCTGATTCTTATCACTGCTTATCTTGGCGCAAGGAACATACCTTCAAAGACACTAAGCCGCTCACCAGTCCCTTTATTGTAGAGTCTCTGCTCAGATGGAGCGTTATTCTGTCAGCTGAGCTAGGCTCTGTGGAAATACTTGGATTTAGGTCAATTTGTGTCGCTTTGTTAATCAATTTCACGATGAAAACAGCAGGTAGTAAACGTGAGAAAGAAATTTGTGAGTTTATTCGATTGTATGAAGCAGACGACCCCTTCCTCTCGCGCCTTGTAAAATAGAATTTTCCAATGGACACCTGCACTTGACACATGTAAATTTCACACAGCCATGATAAACACTCAATAATTGCAGATAACTCTCTAACTAATAGATATAACTCTCTATATACTACATACAGACGAAATAAAAATAAAATACCCAGCATCTGGGATAAAACACCCCCGGTATCAAGGAATGTATTTCGCTTTCTCTTGTTAAATCTGAAATTAAAACCCAATTACTGTGCGACCTAGTTAATAGTTTGAATGCACCCATGAAAGAAGAAAGGTGAAGTATTACATATTTTATTCACCCCTGTACGTAAAGCACTATAATTTCAACACAATAGGATGGATCACGCTCCATTGGGTTTCAATGATAAATTATTCAGAAGCTTGTGTATACTTTGATGAACATATATATTTTTTTAATTTCAGCGCAATTCACTGTCAAAAATGGTGACACGTAAATCCGAAAGGCGAAACTATCCAGGTCACACAGTTATATGTAGGATTTAAACCCGTCTGACCTGGACTCGTCCAGGACTGGATATTTCTCTTATGCTTTGAGCTAAGGAGCTGCTCTAGCAGAAAATGTAAAAGAAAATCCAAGATGGCCGCTTCGATGACGTCACAGTGACGTCATCTACAAAATAGGCATTTTTTGGTGGATTTTTCGGTCAGATTTTTCGAAATTTTTCAAATCATTTTTCGTCCGTGGTCCGTCGTCCGTCGTCCGTCCGTGGTCCGTCGTCCGCCCGTCGTCAGTCCGTCCGTAAACAATTCTTGTTACCGCGATTTCTCAGGAACTACTGAATGGATCTTTTTCAAATTTGGTACACAGGTTCCCCTTGGGGTGTAGTTGTGCAAGAAACCTTTTTTGGTCCGATTCGAAAATCCAATATGGTCACCAGGCAGCCATCTTGGATTTCCCCATGAAACCTTGTTACCGCGATTTCTCAGGAACTACTGCATGGATCTTTTTCAAATTTGGTACACATGTTCCCCTTGGGGTGTAGTTGTGCAAGAAATCTGTTCTGGTCCGATTCGAAAATCCAATATGGCCACAAGGCAGCCATCTTGGATTTCCCCATGAAACGTTGTTATCGTGATTTCTCAGGAACTACTGCATGGATCTTTCTCAAATTTGGTACACAGGTCCCACATGGGGTCTAGTTGAGCAAGATACCTTTTCTGGTCCGATTCGAAAATCCAATATGGCCACCAGGCAGCCATCTTGGATTTCCCCATGAAACCTTGTTACCGCGATTTCTCAGGAACTACTGCATGGTTCTTTTTCAAATTTGGTACACAGGTTCCCCTTGGGGTCTAGTTGTGCAAGAAACATTTTCTTGTCCGATTCAAAGATCCAATATGGCCACCAGGCAGCCATCTTGGATTTCCCCATGAAACCTTGTTATCGCGTTTTCTCAGAAACTGCTGCATGGATCTTTCTCAAATTTGGTACAGAGGTCCCACATGGGGTCTAGTTGAGCAAGATACCTTTTCTGGTCCGATTCGAAAATCCAATATGGCCACCAGGCAGCCATCTTGGATTTCCCCATGAAACTTAGTTATCGTCATTTCTCAGTACTGCATGGATCTTTCTCAAATTTGGTACACAGATTCCCCTTGTGGCCCAGCTGTGCAAGATACCTTTTTTGGCTGCTAGGTGGCCATCTTGAATTTCCCCTTGAAACACTGTTATCGTGAATTTTCAGGAAATATTTCATGGATCTCTCTGAAATTTGGTACACAGGTCCCACATGGGGCTTAGTTGTGCAAGATACCTTTTTGGTCCGATTCGAAAATCCAGTTAATACAGTCTTCTCGAGTTGTGACGTTGCATCACAAGAGTCTGCGGATCAAACGGGGGGGGGGGGCATATTCTATATATTGACTATAGAGAATATCCATATCTTCACCTTCCATATCAAGGAGTTCGAATAATTCGGAATTAAAATGTATTTCTTCATATTTTAAAACAGTTTTCTTTAGTCCATGCAGTTGCAAGTGAACTGCCCCACCCTTTCGTCTGCCGGCGGGTCAGCTACATGAAGGGACGTCACTCTTGTGACACAATATCACAACTCGACAACTGTAAATTACTGCATGTTTCGATCCAAGAGAAATAATTAGGATTCAGACACTTTCAAATTCGAAGTTTCAGTATTACTGCGCGGACCGGTGTGACGGAAACGGTGGCCCCATGCATCCAGTGTCCGGGGGACACTCGCATCTAGACGTAAGTGTCCCAAGACACTAAGACCTGGATTTAATTGTCCGTCGGGCATTCAGATCTGGATTTGGATGTCCTGAGACACTGGCTTCCAGGAGACGAAAGTCCTAACCTGGAGCCCAGTGTCCGCCTCGATTACTACTTCCGATTTTCCATCCAGATTACACGTGAACATGTTTACCAGAGAGTAGTATAGAAAGGGGAGTTACGGCGTTATTGATCTACTTCCGACAGGTGGCGCCAACAGATCATTTCCGTCTGACCTTTGTGAAGTCACTTCCGGTTCCGGTCCACTATTGTGCACTTCCGATCACGTGACCGGAACCGGGAGTGACCTCACAAAAGTCAGCCGAAAGTGACCTATTGACGTCACCGGTTGTAAGTAGGTCAATAACGCCCTAAGCCCCTCTCTCTCTGTCTCTCCCTCCTACTCAGGAGGTGAGTGAGGACAAAAATGAAATGAAAAAACAAGATAATGTTAACAGAAAATCTTGAAATTTATTCTAAGAAATAGCCAGGTAAGACTGCATCACACCTAAGGGTATTTCCTCGTGCTTCTGCGCCTCTTTGCTTGTCCGGTGGGAGCTTGTTCACTACAATGAAGAATATAACATATTGGCGCGCATATGTTACAACAAGTCAACACGAGAAATAACACATTCTTCTGTTTCCAAGAATGCAAGTCGCGATATGTAATTGTTCTATAAAGGTGTGAAAGCTGCCATTCAGTGGGGTAACTAGGCCATTACTTGTATTCTTTTAACGGCATATTCCGTGAGTCTTCCAAAGACGGGGTCAAATTTGCATGTTTTCTATATATCTTGGACTATTTTATGCAAACAATTCCTTGTTTAACCCTAACAGGCCTGGGGGAGGGCCATTCGCCACCCCCCCCCCAACACCAAACTTTCTGCGCAATCTCCGGAACGACAAAAAATGAGAGCTGACACTCCGTGAATTTGTAGTTTATCATATTGGAGTCTATTTACATAACCTCCCGAGCAGAAGATCACGGATAAAATCACGGTTAATTTTATCATGCTTTTTTTTTTTAAGAAATACATGAACAAAATTTCCGCAAAATTTGATCAAACAATCGATTAACTCTGCTGTTTAAACGGTGTAAACGTTTCCAAGAGTTTTGTTTGGTTTTCGTTGGAAAAAAAAGATAAAGTCAATTGTGACGACGTTACTAGAAATGACAAAAATGTAAAGAAAACATGTGATGAACTGAAATCTGTTTGTAGAAAATAGGCGAAAATCAAGAACATCCCCAATGAATGCAGAAAATGTAATAAAAAAAATGAAAAAAAATAAAAATTAATTATCGATGTCCCCTATGGGCCACCCTTATTCAATCTTGGATGGAATAGGCAAATATACCCAGTGTTTGACACGAATACACCGTTAGTTTGCGAGCGCCTTAGGTTGAACTACCGGTAATGTATATATGCTAGCCATATATAAAGTCTACAAAATATATTAATTGCAGGTCACAAAGACTCACTTTCGCATTTCTATGTAAATGGGTTATACCAAAAAAGAATAGTATCTCGCTCAAACAATCAAAGATAAAACTCATAATAAATATATTCCCTTTCAATGATCAAAACAACGGAATTTTGTTGGCATACTGCTACCAGATAATTCCCTTGGGAAGCTCGACGTATGGAACGTTCGAGCAGAATATTCCTCAATATAACTAAGGAATATTCCTTATTGAATTTTATGGAATATTCCGCCGGTGTAATAGTCGGGGAATATTCCTTAAATTTTAAGAATTGTTGTTTTCAGTGTACTCAATATAATCCATTAATTTCGCAGATGTGCCATATATGCATACAGTAATCAGATGCATGTAGATGTATGGCAATTTTTATGCTGCATTTATGTTATGTTTTATTTATTTGATTATTTTTTAATGATACCAGATGCTCCCCTTTACGGTTAATGTGAAAACAAATTAAAACTTATATTTTATTGTATGCTCCTATGCAAACAAATGACCCGATCCTACTTCAAGAACGGCGAGTCAGCTTGAAATGTCCGGAGAGATCGTTCAGGATATCTCGCATTCGGAAGATAAGGACCGAATATGAAAAGACCCTGAGCATTAAATTTTTATATCGTAAAATATTCCAATTTCGCCCTGACTCTGCGAGAAGTCGTAAGTAGTACCAGCGGACAAGCGTGGTCATTTTAGAGTAACAGTAATAGAGATCTCCGACATGACAATTTCCTCAATATTTACTGATGTCAGAAACGTGATATACATTTTCATTAGATATCTCAATATCTCGTGTTTCTTTCTGATTTCGCAACATTCATAAAATCATATGCGTGCGAAAATTAACCCAGCACGGAAAGGCGGATTCCTAGTACTTCTATACCGTGTTCTACGACATATTGAAGACGTACGGCGGCCCATATATGACCTGCTATTTTTCCAGTTTTGTATTATTTTTTTAGTTCTAGGTTTGCTTCTTTTTCTAGGTTTTCTTCTATTCACCCGGATGGAAAAGGGTGAAAAGGTTCTCACATGGGTGGAAACGTTTTCACCGGGGTGAGAAGATTTTCACCTGGGTGAAAACAGGATTTCACCTGTGTTAAAACAGGTTTTCACCAGGGTGATAACGTTTGCGCCAAGATGAAAAACCTTTCACCTTGGTGAAACGTTTGCACCTGGGTGAAGAGAAATGAGTGAAAGAATTCCCCCCCCCCAAACTGAAACAAAAATATATATACAAAACTAAAATTAATAGCATGCCGTATATGGGCTCTATCGGCCACCGTAAATATGTATATTGACTGAAATACATAACATTATTTTTTTATAAAAAAAATATATATATATTTAGCAAAGATGCGACGGTATAACTTTACAAGACGTACTAAAGCTGTACAGGAGAAATGCAGAAAATCAAACATTTTCAACTGACCCCGACTAGGATCGAACCCACAACCTTACCTTCTGCTGTACTGTCCACCTTCTATGCCTTTACCCACTGCACCACCGATTTGCTGGCCGAACCTGTGTTCAGAATTTCTAGTCTTTACTATTCCTTTAGTTTCATATATAGGTCAACCGGACTCTGTAGAATGCCGGACTCTGAGGACTTCCATAGCTGTGGAAGCGCCCATAGTCCGCCAGATGCCATGGTCCGGGCCCTATATATATGAGAAGGGACATTCCTGTCTAGATTTCAGTGACCCGGACACCAACGATATCAGGACCCTGGTTTCTGCTGATAGGGGGACAACTGTTTCCGAGGGAGGACCTTCGTATCTGGATCTGGGTGCCCGAACCCCGGACCCTCATATCTGGCGGACCACAGTTGCTTCCACACCGGATCCCCTCAGTATTAAGTATTGTACCATCTTACTATTTTTGAGCCTGGTATCTTGAAAGAGATATCTCAAACTAGTCCAGTAAACAGAACAGAATTAGCATTCGTTCCTAATTATAAAATCTTAAGTATGCCAAAGTGTCAAAGAGATTTTTCTTCGCTTCCAGTACCCAATGATGACACTTGCAAAAAAAAAAAAAAATACTACAAAACGAAGACGAAGGATCTTCCGTACATGTACATTCACTTTCAGATTAACTTTACTCATTACTCTTGTACTATAACAAGTGAGAAATGACTACATTGTAGTCAAAACCTGCGGCAGTGGCAATAAAACAGTGAAAGGCATATCAGCGGTGGTAGTGGTAATGGTAGAAAAACAACATCTGCCAGTGTTTTCATGCCCAGGGAAGTAATTTTCAGCTTCTAACTCACAATTGTAGGAATTGCGTAATAGGTCTGATACCATATATATATATATTCACTTTCCCCGTTCAAAATCCAACGATTTTGACTGGTCCATGCCGTCTATACTGAATTGACAGACGAAGTCACAATTATCGGTTTGGCAATGTCTTGGTATAAGTATCGTGTATGCCAAATTTCAAAACATTCGGTTCAGCCGTTGATTTTTGCAAATCAAAAAGGCTTTCAAATATTTGGAATCCAAATAAATTTCAAGGGTTTAGTCATAGCGCAAAAATCTACGCTCTTCAGTCTCCCTTGTCACTTACGTTGCCGAGCATAATGGAAAGTTTATATTTCCTTAATTTTCAATGAATTTAGTATAAGGTCTATCACTCTGATCTGTGAAACTATGGAATGGGGTTGAAGGCTTTATCAAACTGTCCAAGAGGCATAATGACACTTTTCACTATTAAATTAAGGCCTGTGACAGTCTTGATATTCAATTAGACTAATTAATTAAGTTTCTGTATTTGCGTGTCACCTGCAAACTAAATACCTTGACACTATATTCCATGCAGCGAGTCAATACTATTAACTATTTCATTCTTAGAAAATATCATCTCATCTGACAAGTTCGACCTTGCCTTTTCGAAGGTAATTTAAGTGGAAAATGTCAGGGCTAGTTCACTAAACAAGGTATGTGTGTAAGAGAATGATGTCGAATTCTCGTTATTATCTTTTGGTACATCAAATTATTGCATTCACGAAAATGACTGCCAAGTCAACGTCAATATGAAAGGTATCTAAGTATCAAAATCAAACTCAAAAAACCTCTCCTGGAAAACAAGGCCCTAGCTTTTGACAACGAGGACAAATAGATCGCTTTTATGGTCAGCATCTGCTAATAAATGACGTCCTTCCATTCGTAAAACTGACAAAGTAACGTAAATTTTGCATAGAACCAGTAAATTCTAGCAGAAATGGGCTCTGACTTGAGAGAATGATGTCAAATGCAATATGTTTCTGCGCATTGTCTGCTGATACACATAAGTATTGAATTTACAGAAGTGATTAATGCTATTCTAAAGGGATTCTGAGTGCGGAAGAGGACGGGAACATCAATACCAGCGAATCAAGGCCCTGGCTTGCGAGAATGAGGATAGAGAGGCTGTGTTCTGAAAGAGAATCATTCAAAATAGCTATTTGCCGAATGTCATGCAATCGAAAGTGCACAATATAACTGCACGACTGCGAGGTATTGTTCGCGCACAGGGGTGTCCAACTCATTAAATACTACATAGTCATTTCTGTCTCTTCGAAGTGGGCTACCATTTGAAATTGTCCGGTAATGAGTGAGTCCATCTGAATCCTTTCGTCGGCAAAATAATCATTCAAGATTCAAGATTTTATTGTACAAACACCAGTCAAAGGCAGAGTACAAAATTTTAAGAGGAATACAACTAGAGAAACAATGGAACAGTGACATGAATATTAATATTTATATATATGTTATATCTGAGAGATATGTTATATTTGAGTGTTACTGTTGATATTAGAACCTTGATTTTTGGCAATAAAGTGCATCAGGGGACTGTTGCCAGCATGTTTCGAGTGGACCTACTTTTGATGAAAATTTCTGGTGATTTTTGATTAAAATCACTGGTGATTCTAACTTGGGCCGTGCCCATCTTAATATTGGCAGGATTTCAACTGGGGGTCCAAGCGTTCAGTGCGTGTCGGAGTCCTAATGCCTACCCTACTTCGTAGGTCCTCTGACGTTATTCACACTGGGCATGAAGGTGCATTAGGGGACTGTTGCCAGCATGTTTCGAGTGGAACTACTTTTGATGAAAATTTCTGGTGATTTTTGATCAAAATCACTGGTGATTCTAACTCGGGCCGTGCCCATCTTAATATTGGCAGGATTTCAACTGGGGGTTCAAGAATTCAGTGCGTGTCGGAGTCCTAATGCCTACCCTACTTCGTAGGTTCTTTGACGTTATTCACACTATTCTCATATATAATAATTAACGAAGCAATAATTCATTCCACCGAATATAGTTGCAAATGAATTCAAACGCGCTTGAAGACAGTATTGTCATGTGAGATCGGAGGTTGAAAAGAAAAGTGTGGCAGAGATCACACTCTCTTAGCGCATGCGCATTTCAAAAAGTCACAAGAACAAGAACAAGAACAACAACAACGCGAGCCTCCCGTAGACCTGCGTGCCGCAGGTAACAACCGACATAAGTACAGTTTCTAGAAATCTTGAAACTCCTGAAACTTAGAAAGATGATATCTTGGTATTTTCCAATGTCCCTTTTTCGAACTTTTTCGCTTGGATTCGAAATTCTGTAAACAAAATTACAACTCAATCGTCTTAGTATCAATGGACAAAAAGATCCTCTTGTCACTAGCTTACAATTATCGGACAATGGTGGGCGCCAAGATCCTTCAGTATCTCTCGTTATTTATATGTTTTCTTTGCAAAAACTGCATGATAAATTAGTAAATAATCTGATAATAGTCTGGTGTGGAATAAAATAGATTTTGACCAATTTTCCTCGAACAAAAGCAGAAATTTTGAAGAAAAATGACGAACCCATCGCTTTTCTGGTACCCCACATGACCACCATCTTGAATTTACCCATGATCCTCTACTGCGGGGGGAGGGGTATGCAAACAGGCTAAAAATGACCCCAATCTGATAAATTGAAAAGTCGCGGAGGATCACCTTTCATGTGTTTTTTTCGTTCCGGAGATAGGGAAGAAAGTGTGATAAGGGGGGCAAAATGTCCTTCCCCGGCCTGGTAGGGTTAAAAGCAGGTCACAACCTCACCATTTCGGGTAACCAGAACTTCTACGCGACAGAAACATGCATTTATTTACTGTATTTATTCAGAATCTCTATGTATGCATACACATAGGGAAACCCAAACAGGTGGTTTCATGACATCTACATTATCATCTTAAAGTATTATAGATGCTGCAACAAATCCAAGATTCGCGAGCATCCCCACTTCCACTGTTCCGACCGAAAACGACATAGAATTTAACACACAGCCGGAAAAAGGTGATACTCATCACCCTAAACTAGTGATGACAGCATCACCCAATAAAGGTGATCAGTTAGAGCCATCAGTCTTTTCCACCATCACCTTAAAAGGGTGAAGGATGATCAGCAGTCAGTGCAAATTTTAGGTCATCACCCTAAAAGAGTGACGATCATCACCTTAAAAGGGTGACGACCTGGGCGATCACCCTAAAAGGGTGACGGCATTGGTCATCACCCTTCCTCATCATCTTTGAAGCGTAATGACCAGGCATCATCACCATAAAAAGGTGATGGGCAATCACCCTTTTTCTGGCTGTGCAGAATTCTTTCCGATGAGAATCTGTTGTTAGCATTCACAAGTTAATCGAATCCTAAAAAATGACACTCACACGGTGAATAGACCAGATTTGCAGAAGTATCTAACAATGTAGATATCAGTCATCTGTATTTGGTTTTTCGTATAGTCAACGCGCATGCCCTGTGTTGAGCTCGGAGCCAACATCCACTGACTTCCGGTGGCGACTGCAGAATCAGATAGGCATAGGGCTGCAACTCTTTCCGGAAGTTCAGATATTATACTACGGGTTGAAAAGATACGTATTTTTGGAGATATGATAGACGCTATTGTTTTCCAAACTACGTTTATTTTGTTGCGTAAATTGAAAAGCAGCTGAGGATATAGTTCGAGTGACTGCATAATCAATTGATGTAACTGTTTCGACGAGAGTGATCCAATCGACGGAAGAACTCTGACACGAACATACGTATATCATGTACTGGGATATTTACATGTATATTGACTGACTGAATTTGACGACTCGCCAAAGTCTTCTCACATAGCAATGAATGCACCGCAACATCCCATTCTCTTGGGATCGGGTTGTATAACCTACTGTCAGGTATACTATCTGATTTGCATTGGAAGTTAGAGACGTCGAGCGCAGTTTTTGTGCTTATGACTCTCTGCCAATCAGCATCGCGATCGTTCGTAACTAAACGGAGTGGAGTAGGTTCAGAATGCAACAGCTAAGCAACACGTTGTAAAGTGTGCTCTTGTCAAATAAATGAACATCAAACTTATACATTCTTGTATAACATATACTGGATGTAATTTTTATTTCACCAGTTTACAGAGATATGCTCGTTGTGCCGATCATAATCGATAAATTGGAGCGATATGTAATAGGTGGGAAAACTTGACGACGTCTGGCCACTGAAAAGCAACCATATGACTACAGGAAAGCATCCCCCGACACCTAACATTCAGACTCGAGAATACAGTGGATTCACGGACGTAGCTTTAGTATCACAGCCGCCCTGTTATTGCAGCTGTTCATGTAGAGAGTATGAAGTATCTACACGGCCCCTAGTACCGACTTAAGCGGAATTGGATACGCTAGCTCGGGACCTGTGGTTACAGATCAACTCAAACGACTCATCCGATGTTAATGGATGAGCATCGTGGACGTCTGATGGAGTAAACGCCTCAACATGGGGTAACCTGGTAAATGCAAGAATACACATAAAAACTAACCTGTAATGCCAGACGTCGTACGGCTTAAATGTCCCACCAAAACAATGAACCTACATAATTTTGTCGAGAGACATGTACACAGAGCGGCCCTCGGGGACTAACGGTCCATCGGCAGAATCCCACCATATAGAGGTAATAAATTGAAGCGATAGGCAAGGGATGGGAAAAATTGACGACGTCTGGCGGCTAAAAAGCAACCATTTGACTCTACAGGAAACATCTCTCGGCACCCGACATTCAAACCCGAGAATACGATAGATTCTCGGACGTAGCTTTAGAATCCCAGCCGCGCTTTTAGTGCATCTGTCCATGTAGAGACTATGAAGTATCCACACGGCCCCTAACACCGGCTTAAGCGGAATTAGATACGCTAGCTCGAGAACTGTGGCTAAGATCAACTCAAACGACTCATTCGATGTTAATGGATGAGCATCGTGGACGTCTGATGGAGTAAACGCATCAACATGGGGTAACCTGGTAAATGCAAGAATACCCAGAAAAACTAACCTATAATGCCCAACGGCATACGGCTTAAATTTCCCACCAAAACAATAAATCTACATATATTTGTCGAGAGACACATACAGAGGGCGGGCCTCGGGGACTAACCGCCCACCAGCAGAATTCTACCATATTCAGATAATAAATTGGAACGATATGCAAGAGGTGGGAAACATTGACGCCTGGTAACTAAAAAGCAGCCATATGACTCTACAGGAAAGCACCCCTCGGCACCTAGCATTCAGAACCACGAATAGGGTGGATTCTCGGACGTAGCTTTAGTATCCCAACCGAGGTTTTATTGCTGCTGTTTATGTGGAGATTATGAAGTATCTACACGACCCCTAGCACCGGCTTAAGCGGAATTAGATACGCTAGCTCGGGAGCTGTTGAAACTGATCAGCTCAAACCATCTCATCTGATGTTAATGGATGAGCATCGAGGACGTCTGATGGAGGAAACGCCTCAACATGGGGTAACCTAGTAAATGCAAGAATACACAGAAAAACTAACCTGTAATGCCCGACGTCGTACGGCTTAAATATCCCACCAAAACAAGAACCCCACATATATATGTCGAGCGACATGTACAGAGGGCGGGCCTCGGAGGCTATCCAGCAGAATTCTACCATATATAGGTAATAAGTTGGAACGATATGCAAGAGGTGGGAAAAATTGGCGACGTCTGGCGATTAAAAAGCAACCATATGACTCTCCAGGAAAGCATCCCTCGGGACCTAACATTCATACCCGAGAATACGGTGGATTCTCGGACATAGCTTTAGTATCCCTGCCGCGCTTTTATTGCAGGTGTTCATGTGGCGACTATGAAGTATTCAAACGACCCCTAGCACCGGCTTAAGCGAATTAGATACGCTATCTCGGGAGCTGCGTTTTTTCGCCTCAATGCAGCTAGAATGTGATACACCGACAGTTTTGGAGGTTATAAACTTTGAAAATGGGAGAATACAAACATCCCCAAATCAGGATAATGCGGTGTGCGATCATGTGAAGAAATTGCAGGGCGGTAATTTCTCTGTGAAATATGCATGAGGCAGGCGGCCTTGCAACGGCCTTTCAATAGTCCAAAATGGAAGTAAAACAACGGTGGTATGGGTAGGACTGCCATGCGTTACCTCAAATGCTGGGGTGTTTTGGCACAAACGTGAAAATAATGCGGCATGTGAACTTACTGTACTGACAGTCCCTGCAAATATAATGTGGGGCATATACTAAATCTCTACACGGCTCTTCATGCTCAGCCCTGGATATCCCCCACATGATCCATACATAGCCATTCATGCATAAGCCCTGGGCTATGTTCGTGGCCGATACAATGTTTGAACTGAACCACGTCGCGATAGAGCTGGGGCCTTCTGACCTGAGTTAAGCCACAGCCCAATGTATCGACATATTTAATTGCTGCGCTGACGGATTCATACCTAATTCATTATGGGCACTGCGAGAGTTTTTCACTGGATAGATTATACTCTATTTGGATTAACCTTGCTTTTTTCACTTCTGATCGGTGTGTATTACGCCGTCCAAATGAAGAGGAAGAAAATCAAATCGTCCGCAGACGAGATGTTGGTAGGAGGGAGGACGCTGGGCATTATACCCGTGGCTCTCTCGCTATTTGCCACCTTCACATCGGCAGTCGGTATCATGGGGCGACCCACGGAGGTGTACACGTACGGTGGGATGATTATGTTCCGGCTAATTGCGATGATTATCATTGCACCTATCAACTATAATATCGTACTGCCCATCTACCACAGGCTGAAACTAACCAGCGCCTACGAGGTACGGTTTTATCATTATTGAAAGTAATCAACTGTGTCAGTGACGGGGAAGGGGCAACGTTTTGCCCCCACCCAGACCTTGAGGAATTCCTGGCGCCTACTGAACTACTCTGGATAGTTTTGATATGGGATAATTGAGCCTATTCCAATAATTATGAGTGCACAGGATAACTGATAAATAAAGAATTGATTGCCAATATTTTCATTTTCGCGATTCGGCTCATCCGAGTTTTATTTTTATACTTCTTACGTTAATTTCCTAATGCGAGGATATTTTGGTTCAAATATCAACAGGTCCACCCCCTGGACATATAATGTATGAAGACGCAATGGTGATGGATTCAATTTTTTCCATTTAAATCAGTCATCGCCGTTGATTCTTGCAAGAAGAAAGTTTGTGTAAATTAAATGATTTCCATGATACTCACAATCAAAAAAGTTTGAGATGTTTTTCTCTGTGTTCGCCATCAGCCTCATATGAGATGCCTGTATTGGATTAGTTTTCTCACGAACAAAAACAATGAGCGATTCCATTTAACTCAGTTGAACCAATTGATCGAATGCTAAACCGAGCGTAGATTTAATAGCCCTATGGTTGTCCTTTACTACCTTGTCCTTGATAAATTTGTGAATTATCTAGTCTTGATTACCATTTGTTTTATGACCAAAATGTCATTAACCCTATTTGGCCTGGGCTTTTGGGACCTGTCCTGGGGCCTGAGAGGGGGGAGGCATTTCTTCATTTCTTCGCAAGAACTGCATGATAAATTAGTAAATAATAGCCTGTGAAATGAAATAGTTTTTGCGCACTTTTCATCTCAGAAAAGCAGAAAATTTGAAGAAAAATGACGGAAACTTCACTTTCTAGTACCTCACATGGCTGCCATTTTGAATTTTAACCATGATCGTCTGCTTGGGGGTCATGCAAATAGGCTCAATATGACCCCAATATGATAAGCTACAAAGTCAAGGAGTGTCAGCTTTTTGTCGTTCTGGGGACAGGATAGAAAGTTTGACAGGGAGCCATAATACCCCAATTCAATACCTGCATTGTATGTTTGTCAGTTTAATGCTCCCTGACCTGAAAACGCTATACTTTAACGCTTCAATTCAAGACTCGGCGAACAATTCGGTCGGTGATATAGATCGACAAAAGGAAAGAGAAAAAGCGGTTGTAAAGAATTTTGGGATAAAATATTGTAGATGCTTTATTATTCGCGAGAATTATATTTCGCGGTTTCACTCTTGCGCGTTGTAACATTCGTGGTTCAACAGTGCCGATCAACAGTGCCAGGAAAGATGATATAGCAAGCGTCAGATCCAACAATCAATATTCAGCCGCCGTCCATAAATAGAGGATCTTACACTCACGGCTATTTAATATGAAAGTTATGACACGAGGTGACTAAGTTTTATATGTTGCGAGATTTTACGAGTGTCATAACTTTCATATTAAATTGCCACGAGTATAAGATTCTGTTTATCACATAACTATTAATAATTAACTATAAATGCAATAATTCGAAAGATTTTATCATCGAATCTATCTCAAAATTCTTTGTCTTTGTTTCCTTCTCGGCGAAAAAAACGGCCCTGACTCAGGCGCATCACAGCCTTACAAGTTGCTGTATATGCTAAGCCGATATACTAGTAGTTCCAAAATTCAACAGAGTTTGAGCACCTCCCTTTTAAGGCTGCTCAGTTCCACAGCATTTCAGAATGTCGTAGACCATTTCACCACAGAATGCAATAAGTGTAACTTGTTAATTAGCTGTTCTTCCTACATTATTTATTTCGGATCCTGTCATGCCACGAGTTACACTCGTGTCCGATGCATGTCATCATGCACGCGACATGTTCGCGAGCTCTCAGCGAGGTGACGACAGGCCAGGATGACAAGATCATTTTGAATGCGTTATCCGTTTGAAGTCTAAGATCCAGATCTATATTTCAAGGAATAAGCACACCTGGGGAAACCCCATGCAGATATTGCAAAAATAATAACTAACATTTAATTTTGAGATCTGATGAGATAGTATACGGTACCCCAGTAGTATATATAGTGCATTTAACCCCTTATTTTGCCGGGGGAGATAACTCTTGGGGAGATGACGGGGAGTTCCGCCAGGGGGCGCCACCATCTCAAGAGACCAAAAACTACCTCCAACACAGAAGAGTTCCAATCTAGGGGGAGGTAACTCTGGGTCACTATAGTTCCGGAAATGGGCCCCTGGGCATTTATTCTTCCGCGGTGATGCGGTCTGGCGGTGATGCGGTCGCGGGAAAAAGCTTCCGCGGAGAAAAAGTAGTCCCCAGACTTCAAATACGCTGCATGGTCCGATTGGGTCGAGTGAGGTATCAAAGTGAAGCATTCGTGAAGGGGCATCCAGTCAGGGGTGGGTGCATGTAAAATTAGGATTTTTTCCGAAACTATAAAAAGCGGAACACGGACTTCAAACACGGACTGAGATACATCATTCTTTAGATGACGACTTTACAACGAATATTATGGATTAAGAATACTGATCAGCGATACGGATTTGATATTTTTGGAACATCATGATGTCTTGCCGGCATCATTGAAAACTGTTGACCGCTTCTCGCTTGCAGGAAACAAGCCTATGTTTATGTATACTATGATTGTCTTTTTGAATTTGGTGCTAATACTGTTATATGGAATGTGAAATAGGTCTTTGGATTATGGACGCGGATATTCTCTAATGGACTACGGCTGGATTATGAATGACGGACTAGACGCTTGTAATTTACCCCTAAAATAGGGGTAAACACCTATCAACCCTAGACAAAAGGGCTAATATCGGTCCCCGGGCTTATTGGGACCTGCCTATCAAGTCAATGGGGTGGGTGCGTGTAAAATTAGGATTTTTTTCCGAAAATATAAAAAGCGGAATACGGACTTTACCCCTAAAATAGGGGAAAACACCTATCAACCCTAGCCAAAAGGGCTAATATCGGTCCCCGGACTTATTGGGACCTGCCTATCAAGTCAATGGGGTGGGTGCATGTAAAATTAGGATTTTTTCACGAAACTATAAAAAGCGGAATACGGACTTTACCCCTAAAATAGGGGAAAACACCTATCAACTCTAGCCAAAAGGGCTAATATCGGTCCCGGGCTTATCGGGGCCTGCCTATCCAGTCAATGGGGTGGGTGCATGTAAAATTAGGATTTTTTCCGAAAATATAAAAAGCGGAACACGGACTGTACCCCAAAATAGGGAAAAACTCCTATCAGCTCTAGCCAAAAGGGCTAATATCGGTCCCCGGGCTTATCGGGGCCTGCCTATCAAGTCAATGGGGTGGGTGCATGTAAAATTAGGATTTTTTTCCGAAACTATAAAAAGCAGAACACGGACTTTACCCCTACAATAGGGGTCTGTATTATACAATATAAGGGAAAATGCCTGTATGGGGTATGGGGATGGTCAATTTTTTTCGTGGGCTTTACTATGGCTTGTGGGGTCTCGTTTCTCTCGTCTCGCCAAGAAAATGACAATGGGAAGGGTCCCGGAGCGAATCGGTGAAATTTTTGGGAAAAGTCACCGAGGTCTGTATATAGGCTCCTACTGGCTATATGGGCGGAGGGGTGGTCAAAATTTTTTTGTGGGCTTTACTATGGGTTGTGGGGTCTCGTTTTTCTCGTCTCGCAGAGAAAAACACAATGGGAGGGGTCCCAGAGCGAATCGGTGAAATTGTTGGGAAAAGTCACCGAGGTCTGTATATAGGCTTATACTGGCTATATGGAGGGAGGGGTGGTCAATTTTTTTTGTGGGTGTTATTATGGGTTGTGGGGTCTCGTTTTTCTCGTCTCGCCGAGAAAAACACAATGGGAGGGGTCCCGGAGCGAGTCGGTGAAATTTTTGGGAAATGTCACCGAGGTCTGTATATAGCCCCATGTAGTCCTATACTGGCTATATGGGGGTATAGGTTCAACCTGAGAAATTCACACACGCTCATTGTGATATGGGTTGTTTGGATTTGTTTTTCACGTCTCGTCATTTAGAACACGATCGGAAGGGTCTCGGAGCGCAACGGTGAATTTTTTGGAAAAGTACCATATAGCCCATATAGTCTCATACTGGCTATATGGGGGTATAGGTTCAACCTGGGAAATTCACACACGTTCATTGTGATATGGGTTGTTTCGATTTGTTTTTCACGTCTCCTCATTTAGGACACGATGGGAAGGGGTTCGAAGCGAAACGGTGAAATTTTTGGAAAAGTTCACCGAGGCCTGGGTAGGCTCATTTAACCCCATACTGGCTATGGGGGTATAGGCCCATACTGGGTGGACGTTTTGGGGTCTAGGTGAGCCCCTAATGATCCTATGGTGTCGTGTGAGGTCTTATTTTGAAGCTCTCGTGGAGGAGCATCCGACTGGACTAATAGTTCTTCCGTTTTCAATAGTCTGCGCATGCGCAGTCTGGCCGTAGTATAGAAAGCAGGCATTTTGGGAGGGTATGTGGGTGTGTGTTTAGGGTAGAGATGGACCGCTATGGGTCCGAATGGGTCGTGGAAGGTGTCAAAGTGAAGCTTGTGTGGGATAGAGTCAGAATGGCGTGTTTTTAAATGCAAGTCGCGTCAATCTGCGCATGCGCAGTTGGTTGTAGTAAGTAAAGTGGCCATTTTGGGGCAGTGCAGGAAGGTATTTTGGGTAGAGAGGGACCATCCTTGGTCCGAATGCGTCCTGGGATGTGTCATGTTGTAGCTCTCGGGGTGTACATCTCCATTTTAGGGATGTTCGCTTCATCTGTGACGTCATCGGTGACGTCATCAGTACGAGTAGTAGCGAAAGTGGGCATTTTAGGGAAGTGCAGGAAGGTATTTGGAGTAGAGATGGACCACTATTGGTCCGAATGGACCGCGTGGGGTGTCATGTTGTAGCTCTCGGGGTGTAGATCCCGATTTGAGGGATGTTCACGTCATCTGTGGCGTCATTGGTGACGTCATCAGTACGAGTAGTAGCGAAAGTGGGCATTTTAGGAAAGTGCAGGAAGGTATTTGGGGTAGAGAGGGACCATCCTTGATCCGATTGTGTCGTGGGAGGTGTCATCTTGTAGCTTTCATGGTGTACATCTCCATTTTAGGGATGTTCGCGTCATTGGTGACGTCATCAGTAGGAGTAGTAGCGAAAGTGGGCATTTTGGGGCGGTGAAGAAAGGGATGTGAGGTAGGGATGGACCATCCTTGGTCCGAATGCGTCGTGGGGGGTGCCATCTTGTAGCTCTCGGGATGTAGACCACGATTTGAGAGATGTCCACAGCATCTGTGACGTCATCGGTGACGTCATCAGTACGAGTAGTAGCGAAAATGGGCATTTTAGGGGAGTGAAGGAAGGAATAGTAGTATAAAAGCGCATTTCGAGCCCTTTTGACCTAGCGGCACAAGGCGCAATGAGAGTATGCGCGCGTGTGTGTGCATGTGTGTGTGTGTGTGCGTGTGTGTGTATGCTTGCGTGTACGCGTGTGAGTTTGCTTTTGTGTGTGTGTGTGTGTGTGTGTGTGTGTGTGTGTGTGTGTATGTGTGTGTACGCGTGTGGGTGTGTGTGTGTGTGTGCGTGCATGTGTGTGTGTATGCGTCTTTGTGTGTGTATGCGTCTTTGTGTGTGTGTGTGTGTGTGTGTCGCCGTATACAGGTGCACGCTCCTGTGGTGCACCCTGTATCCTAGGATGTTCACGAATGTTCCACCATCCCGGACTTCTACCAGGCCCAGGTCCAGAAGCTCTCATGTCCTGCATGTGAATAGTCAGTCATATTGTGTGTGTGTGTGTGTGCATGTTTGCGTCTGTGTGTATGCATCTGTGTGAGTGTGCTTGTGTGTGTGTGTGTGTGCGTGCATGTGTGTGTGTATGCGTCTTTGTGTGTGTATGCGTCTTTGTGTGTGTGTGTGTGTGTGTGTGTGTGTGTGTGTGTCGCCGTATGCAGGTGCACGCTCCTGTGGTGCACCCTGTACCCTATGATGTTCACGAATGTTCCACCATCCCGGACTTCTACCAGGCCCAGGTCCAGAAGCTCTCATGTCCTGCATGTGAATAATCAGTCATATTGTGTGTGTGTGTGTGTGTGTGTGTGTGCATGTTTGCGTCTGTGTGTATGCATCTGTGTGAGTGTGTGTGTGTGTACGTGTGTGTATGTGTGTATGTGTCTGTGTATATGTCTGTGTGTATGTGTATGCGTCTGTGTGTATACGTCTGAGTGTGTGTGTGTGCTTGCGTAAGTGTACGCGTGTGTGTGTGTGCATGCATGTGTGTGTATGTGTGGTTGTGCGAGTGCGTTGTGTGTGTATGCGTGTGTGTGCGGGTGTGTATGCATGTGTGCGTATGCGTCTGTCTGTGTGTGTCTCCGTATGCAGGCGCACGTTCCTGTGGTGCACCCTGTACCCTAGGATGTTCAAGAATGTTCCACCATCCCGACCTTCTATCAGGCCCAGGTCAGAAGCTCTCATGTCCTGCATGTGAATAGTCAGTCATATTGTGTATGTATGCATGTGTGCGTCTGTGTTTATGCATCTGTGTGTGTGCGTGTTTGTGTGTGTACGTGTGTATGTGTGTGTATGCGTCTGTGTGTATGTGTGTGTGTATGTGGGTGTATGTGTCTGTGTGTATACGTCTGTGTGTGTGTGTGTGCTTGCGTGTGTTTACGCGTTTGTGTGGGCTTGTGTGTGTGTGTACGCGTGTGCGTGTATGCGTGTACGTGTATGTGCGTGTATGTGTGTGTGTATGTATGTGTGCGTGTGTATATGCATGTGTGTGTATGCGTCTGTTTGTGCTTGCGAGAGTGTGTATGCGTGTGTGTGCATGTGTATGTGTGTGTGTGCGTGCGTCTGTGTGTATAGGTCTGTGAGCGTGTGTATACACGTGTGTGTGTGCGGGTGCGTGCATGTGCGTGTATGCGTGTGTGTGTCTGTGTACCTGTGTGTCTGCGTGTGTGTGTATGTGTCTGTGTGTGTGTGCATGCGTGTGTGTGTGTAGGTGTGTTTTTGTATGCATGTGTGTGTGTATGTGTGTGGGTGTGCGTGCATGTGCGTGAGTGTGTGTGCGTGTATGTGTGTGTATGCGTCTGTGTGCGTGTGTGTGCGTGCTTGCATGTGTGTAGGCGTGTGCGTGCACGTGCGTGTGTATGTGTGTGTGTATGCCTCTGTGTGTGTATGTGTGTGTGCTTGCGAGTGTGTTAACGCCTGTGTGTGTGTATGAGTCTATGTGTATGTGTGTATGCGTCTCTGTGTATGTGTGTATGTGTGTGCGTGTGTGTATGCCTGCGTATGCGTGTGTATATGATATATGTAGATACCACCACCAACACCACCACCACACACTACCACCACACACACACACACACACACACCACCACCACCACCACATTCCACCACCACCACCGCCACCACCGGGCGTTGACGGGGGTCAACGCCCGGTGGTGGTGGTGGGAGCTCCCGTGTGGCAGAGCTCTTGTATCGGAGCTCTTGGAGCTCAAAGCCTGTGGAGATCAGAGCTCGGAAGTGACATTTGCATATGACCTCTGTGAGGTCACTTCCGCTTCCGTTCATGTGACCGGAACTAACCTTTGACCCGTGCGCGCAATTCTTATCCGGTATTGTTAGCGCGCGCACGGGTCAAAGGTCAGTTCCGGTCACATGAACGGAAGCGGAAGTGACCTCACAGAGGTCATATGCAAATGTCACTTCCGAGCTCTGAGCTCCACAGGCTTTGAGCTCCAAGAGCTCCGATCCAAGAGCTCTGCCACACGGGAGCTCCCACCACCACCACCGGGCGTTGACGCCCGTCAACGCCCGGTGGTGGAGGTGGTGGTGGTGGTGGAATGTGGTGGTGGTGGTGGTGTGTGTGTGTGTGGTGGTAGTGTGTGGTGGTGGTGTTGGTGGTGGTGTCTACATATATCATATACACACGCATACGCAGACATACACACACGCACACACATACACACATACACAGAGACGCATACACACATACACATAGACTCATACACACACAGGCGTAAACACACTCGCAAGCACACACACACACACACACAGAGGCATACACACACGCATGCACACAGACACATACACACACACGCAGATACACAGGTACACAGACACACACACGCATACACGCACATGCACGCACACGCACACACACACGTGTATACACACGCTCACAGACCTATACACACAGACGCATACACACACACATACACGCATACACGCACATACACACACACACACACACACACATACACATGCACACACACATACACACACACGCATACACACACGCAAGCACACACACATTCACACGCACACATGCACACACACGCGCACATACACACGCACACACACGCATACACAAGTATATACACACGCGTATGGCGAAGTACCCGGATGGACGCGCGGACGTGAAGTCCCCGGATGCACGCGCGGACCGCGTCGAAAGCCTACCGTGGGGACCCCAAGTCCCCGAGGCATGGAAAAACCCGGTGCTTATCGATTGGCTGATTGTTCGACCGCTGATTGGTTCTTTTTCTCCAGCGCTGATTGGTCCAAATGGAACTGCCCATCCTTCCCAGGTTAATCTAGAATCCTACCAAGATCGTAATCGCCGCCACATCACGCATACACACATACACGCACACACTCACACACGCACATGCACGCACACGCACACACATACACACACAGACGCATACACGCACACGCGTACATACACATACACACACGCACGCATACACACACGCATACACACTCTCGCAAGCACACAGACGCATACACACATGCATACACACACGCACACATACATACACACACACATACACGCACATACACGTACACGCATACACGCACACGCGTACACACACACGCAAGCCCACACAAACGCGTAAACACACGCAAGCACACACACACACAGACGTATACACACAGACACATACACCCACATACACACACACATACACACGCGTACACGCAAGCATACACACACACGCACACACACACCCACACACGCACACACACGCCCGCATACTCTCATTGCGCCTTGTGCCGCTAGGTCAAAAGGGCTCGAAATGCGCTTTTATACTACTAATCCTTCCTTCACTCCCCTAAAATGCCCATTTTCGCTACTACTCGTACTGATGACGTCACCGATGACGTCACAGATGCTGTGGACATCTCTCAAATCGTGGTCTACATCCCGAGAGCTACAAGATGACACCCCCCACGACGCATTCGGACCAAGGATGGTCCATCCCTACCTCACATCCCTTTCTTCACCGCCCCAAAATGCCCACTTTCGCTACTACTCCTACTGATGACGTCACCAATGACGTCACAGATGACGCGAACATCCTAAAATGGAGATGTACACCATGAAAGCTACAAGATGACAATCGGATCCAGGATGGTCCCTCTCTACCCCAAATACCTTCCTGCACTTTCCTAAAATGCCCACTTTCGCTACTACTCGTACCGATGACGTCACCAATGACGCCACAGATGACGTGAACATCCCTCAAATCGGGATGTACACCCCGAGCGCTACAACATGACACCCCACGCGGTCCATTCGGACCAATAGTGGTCCATCTCTACACCAAATACCTTCCTTCACTTCCCCAAAACGTCCACTTTCGCTACTACTCCTACTGATGACGTCACAGATGACGCGAACATCTCTCAAATCGGGGTCTACACCCCGAGAGCTACAAAATGACACGTCCCACGACACAATCGGACCAAGGATGGTCCCTCTCTACCCCAAATACCTTCCTGCACTTCCCTAAAATGCCCACTTTCGCTACTACTCGTACTGATGACGTCATCGATGACGTCACAGATGAAGCGAACATCCCTAAAATGGAGATGTACACCCCGAGAGCTACGACATGACACCTCCCAGGACGCATTCGGACCAAGGATGGTCGCTCTCTACCCAAAATACCTTCCTGCACTGCCCCAAAATGGCCACTTTACTTACTACAACCAACTGCGCATGCGCAGATTGACGCGACTTGCATTTAAAAACACGCCATTCTGACTCTACCCCACACAAGCTTCACTTTGACATCTTCCACGACCCATTCGGACCCATAGCGGTCCATCTCTGCCCGAAACACACACCCACATACTCCCCCAAAATGCCTGCTTTCTATACTACGGCCAGACTGCGCATGCAGACTATTGAAAACGGAAGAACTATTAGTCCAGTCGGATGCTCCTGCACGAGAGCTTCAAAATAAGACCTCACACGACACCATAGGATCATTAGGGGCTCACCTAGACCCCAAAACGTCCACCCAGTATGGGCCTATACCCCTATAGCCAGTATGGGGCTAAATGAGCCTACCCAGGCCTCGGTGAACTTTTCCAAAATTTCACCGTTTCTCTTCGAAACCATTCCCATCGTGTCTTAAATGAGGAGACGTGAAAAACAAATCGAAACAACCCATATCACAATGAACGTGTGTGAATTTCCCAGGTTGAACCTATACCCCCATATAGCCAGTATGGGACTATATGGGCTATATGATACTTTTCCAAAAATTTCACCGTTGCGCTCCGAGACCCTTCCCATCGTGTTCTAAATGACGAGACGTGAAAAACAAATCCAAACAACCCATATCACAATGAGTGTGTGTGAATTTCCCAGGACTACATGGGGCTATATACAGACCTCGGTGACATTTCCCAAAAATTTCACCGACTCGCTCCGGGACCCCTCCCATTGTGTTTTTCTCGGCGAGACGAGAAAAAACGAGACCCCACAACCCATAGTAACACCCACCAAAAAATTGACCACCCCTCCCCCCATGTAGCCAGTATGAGCCTATATACAGACCTCGGTGACTTTTCCCAAAAATTCACCGATTCGCTCCGGGACCATTGTCATTTTCTTGGCGAGACGAGAAAAACGAGACCCCACAAGCCATAGTAAAGCCCACGAAAAATATTGACCATCCCCATACCCCATACAGGCATTTTCCCTTATATTGTATAATACAGACCCCTATTGTAGGGGTAATGTCCGTGTTCTGCTTTTTATAGTTTCGGAAAAAAATCCTAATTTTACATGCACCCACCCCATTGACTGGATAGGCAGGCCCCGATAAGCCCGGGACCGATATTAGCCCTTTTGGCTAGAGTTGATAGGTGTTTTCCCCTATTTTAGGGGTAAAATCCGTATTCCGCTTTTTATAGTTTCGGGAAAAAATCCTAATTTTACATGCACCCACCCCATTGACTTGATAGGCAGGTCCCAATAAGTCCGGGGACCGATATTAGCCCTTTTGGCTAGGGTTGATAGGTGTTTTCCCCTATTTTAGGGGTAAAGTCCGTATTCCGCTTTTTATATTTTCGGGAAAAAATCCTAATTTTACACGCACCCACCCCATTGACTTGGTAGGCAGGTCCTAATAAGCCCGGGGACCGATATTAGCCCTTTTGTCTAGGGTTGATAGGTGTTTTCCCCTATTTTAGGGGTAAAGTCCGTGTTCCGCTTTTTATATTTTCGGAAAAAATCCTAATTTTACATGCACCCACCCATGACTGGATGCCCCTTCACGAATGATTCACTTTAATACCTCACTCGACCCAATCGGACCATGCAGCGTATTTTTCTCCGCGGAAGCTTTTTCCCGCGACCGCATCACCGCCAGACCGCATCACCGCGGAAGAATACATGCCCAGGGGCGCTTTGCCGGAACTATAGTGACCCAGAGTTACCTCCCCCTAGATTGGAACTCTTCTGTGTTGGAGGTAGTTTTTGGTCTCTTGAGCTGGTGGCGCCCCCTGGCGGAACTCCCCGTCATCTCCCCAAGAGTTATCTCCCCCGGAAAAATAAGGGGTTAAATGCACTATATATACTACTTACCCCAAATGATGGGCTGACTCGATTCGCCAAACAACAATTACGGACTACAGACTACGTGAGTACTTTACAAAATATGAAGCTCAAAACTGTCGAAATAATGTATTGTATATCATTGCTGCTTGTATGGCTATTGACAATAATAGTTTGCAGGCCGATGCATGTATGTGGACAAAATGATCGTCTTGCAGATATCCATGTTGTTGTTGCACTTGTAAACATAGTATTTTGTAGTAAATCTTTATCAATGGGAAAAAATAGTTCAGTGACGTCACGACCAAGCGTAGTAATTTATTTTCTCAAGTTACAGCGTGTTTGAAAGTGTTATGTCACTAGTTACATTCGATATTTACGCCATGGCTTTATGTAACTGAATAACAACACAGTTATGTGATAAACGAATTTCCGTGTCAATACTCGAAAGACCTATTTCGTATGACAACACCAATTCCAAAATGTGTATGAAACAAACTCGTTTTTCAATTGGAATTGATTGGAATTGGAATTGATATCTAACTTACAGTAAAGTTTTTTCGATTATTGACCTGGAAATTCTTTCATAGACGATGGCTGAATACTGAATGTCAGACCCGAGTACTTTACTTATTCCAGATCCCAGTCAGAGGAATTGCATTCGCTGTAAGGTTGAGGATACTCAACGTTTACTGAAGGATGTTTGCTTCAAACATTGTCAAAGATGTACACAGAACTGCAATGTAAAGCCAGTGGTCGATATTCAGTCTAATTATCCTCTGTGTCTTACATTTTCAGTACATCAACCTGAGGTTCAACAAGATTATTGGGTTGATGTTCTCCATATCGTTCATACCGCAAATGGTTGGTATAGCCTTAAATATGCATAGCTTTTACAGAGTAGATACTAGTGCGGTATGTCGGTTTATTTTTGCAACAGTTGTCTTGCTTTCGTATAATATATACATGTTTGAATTTCATGGCCATCAACTTTGAACCACGTTCAGCAGATTCGGAATTTTTTTCCCACCGTCCAATAAAATTAGTATACAAAAAAATATCTCCATGTCGGCTGTGAACCCTTAACCCCAGCTCAGGTGGTATTGGTGCCTGGTTTTTCATACCACTCACTCTACCAGCATTTTCTGGCTCAAGTATACTACACACCCCTCACATTGATGGCTGATGAGATATTGCGATAATGGATTCTATAGAATTTCCAGTGCATGAAGGGATATCTTCAACTATTTAAACATTTGATTGGTTCATTCAAATATTTAAACATTTGATTGGTTCATTCAAATTTTCAAGGGAGATAGAGAGATAATTAGATTTAACGTCGCGTTCAGCAATATTTGAACTATTTAGCGACGATCAAATTTTCAGAAATTTACTTTCATTGAATTTCGGATAAGAAATATCTTCCAGTTTGAAGCATTTGATTGGTCCATTCAAATTTTTGAAAATGAATCCAGTATTCCATTGGATTGAGGAGAAAATTGGAAGGACATCCAGCCAATCGTATAGTTTCTGTAAAGGTCCATTGACTCGGATAATGAAGTCATTATATCCGACTGACACTTATGTCAAATTCAACTGCAGCTGTGGTGAATATATTCTTCGATGCCATTATAGCGTCTGGAACAAATACGTTTGGTATTCTACTACAATATTGAAGAACTGGTAATTAATACATTAATTTCTCACCTCACGTTGACACTGGACTATAAGTACACACCTTCATAAGGCTGCTTTCACACTCGTCTACACGTACATTTCTCCATACTTCCGCTTTGATACTGGACTACACGAGGGTTTACATACATTACTCCCTAACACTGCTTTAGCACTGGAGTAAACATACATCCCTCCCTAACCCCGCTTTGAAACTCAAGAAAATTTCATTAGTACGTAAGTTTGATAGCTGAAATGTACTGTAAATGCCTTATTATTCATGGTTTTCGCGATAAAGGGTTTTCAGCTAATGTTTATTCCCGTGAGAATAACTTCCAATTCGTGGATATACAGCATTGTACACAGTAACTATATATTTTGATAGAAACTCCGTTCCACTCCGCTTTCTACAAAACGCTGTTGTTGTTGTTGTTGTTCCCACACATGCTCGGTCACGCATTTCACAGATATTTCAATAATTATTTTACCCTTTCAGGACTGACAACTAAAATGAGTTGTTATATCTAAAAGATGTGTCAACATTGAATATTGTTGTCAGCAGTAATTTAGAACACCCGGAAGGTGATTTTTTTTTTTTGGCAAGTGGTCACAACTAAACCTGCCACGAAACAAAGCAGGTGTCAGTCAGCTCCCTGTTGTCTTCAATCATTTAAAGTCTCTGATTAATATCTATAAGCTCTGTAAATGTAGTTTGGGCTGTCCCGAACTGGTATTAATATTGTCATGGAGATACATGAAGCGAGGACAGGCTTATCGTTGTGATATGATGGAATATTGGTTTGTACGGTCGACAAGTGCGTATACCAACAACAGACAATCGTTCAACTTTTTATATGAGCACAACTGTACCGATATAGTACAGAGAGGGTTAAATCAGCCTGTTCCCATAGAGAGCCCTGTGATTACCATACCGCGGCGCTAAGAACATAGTCGTTTTCAGAACAGTCGGCTAGCAGTAAATACTCAACATACAACTGTTTTTATTAACAGCTACCTACAGAAAATAGTTTTTTTTAATTAAATCACTGTTTTCCTGGTCGATCGGCAATGCTGATCCTGGAATGTTAGATCCCACAAAGAATGATTGAGAGTTAAACCACGAAAGACAATTCCGCGAATAATAAGGCATCTACCGTAATTGAACCTAGTAAAGGAGCTTACGGACCAGACGCTTGTAATTACAGGAGACTATACAACTCGACACTCGATTAGACGTACGTTGATCCTATAACCCGCTTTGACATTAGACCACACGTACGTTCCTCCCTAACCCTGCTTTGACACTGGACTTCATATACGTCCCTAACCTAACCACGCTTTGACACTAGATTACACGTACAGGCCTCTCTCTAACCCAAATTAGACGTTGACTACACGTACATTCCTCCCTAACGCCGCTTTGATACTGGCCTACATATACACTTCTCGTCGACCCTCCTTTTTCACTAGGCTACACACACATTCGTCCCTGACCCTGATCTGAGTAGGTTATATATACCCTTCTTCGTAACCCCGCTTGACGCTGAACCAGATGCCTCCCTCCGTAACCCTGATTTGACATTTGATGCCGCCTGTATTGGATCATGACGTGTGAACATTTTCATGACGCAACAATGGTTATCAGTGTAATTGCCCTTGGCAGTGGGGCGATCTGTTGGCCTGGGGCACATATCTTACTACTGGAATTGCATTTCATGTTGCCACGAGAGGATCAATTTTGAACTTTGTTTCGTGACAATAAAATCAAGTTTCATTTGTAGAGAATATAATGATAATGAATCGATCAATTCTTCCCCAAAAAACTTTCTCTTAATTTTGAATCCACAACTTGTCATGGTGGCGCCACCTAGGATTTATGTTCAAATCATGTTTTTACACCATGCAACAACAACGATTCAACAGATTGCTTCTAAGTTTGGTATGTCGACATTTCGCCATGCACAAGATTTCGCTTTTAGGCCACATACGGTCACATGTTACCTTAATTGGCTAGAGAGAAAGTTACCTACGTTATTGCGGATACATGTAGAAACAAATGTATGTGATGACGACTCAAACTCTCAACATAATCGGCTTACACTGTGCTTCAAACTACTTCTTTGATAAAACACCACATTCTGTTGCTACACTTTATCACCTTCCATTGTCCTGGTGCAAACTATTGCTGTGAAAGGGCCATTGTGGCGGTACAATGTATCGGTCACAGAAATGCTGTCTGTGAACAAAGCTTAATAAAATGAAGAATTACCATTATGCCGCTTCAAACTGCTGCTGTTTAAGAACAATAGGCCTTAATTGCCATTGTGCCGTTTTAGACAGCTGCTGTTTTAAAAAATGTAGGGCGGTATTACCATTCTGTCGCTTTAAACTGTTGCTTTCTTAAAAAAGAGTTTGCCTAAATTGTCCTTTGCTGCTATAAACTGCTGCTGTTTAAAAACAGTGTAGGTCTGTATTGCCATTGTACCGCTTGAATCTGCAGGTGAATGAAATTCTTCTGTTTGTACATAATCATATATTGATAAATTTTCATTGTGTCACTGTGAACGGATGTTTTGTTAAAAACCTCACCATTGTGCCGCCACCAAAGTGAATTACAAGCGTCTGGTCGTCTGGTTTCAGCCGTCGTCCATTAACAAATATCCGCATTCGTAAGAACCAATGATTTAGATTAGTCCAAACAAATTCTTTGAAGACCCTAGGCCTATATTGCCATTGTGCTGCGTCAGTCTGCAGGTCACAAAATCCACCATATTCTCGGGTTTGAATGTTAGGTGCCGAGGGATGCTTTCCTGTAGAGTCATATCGTCAATTTTTCCAACTTCTTGAATATCGTTTCAATCAACATAGTCAAATATAGAGAAATTTTCATTTTGTTGCTGTGAAGAGCTGTTATGTGGAAAAAATAAGTATATGGCCTTTGCCTATTCACCATTCTGAAGTTCAGAAGAAGCTAAGAGTTATATGAGTCAGGTCAAATATTCTAAATTGTCCTCGCGAACGCTTTAAAGACCGTTGAATCATCTCCAGTCACCAGGCAACCACCCATCCTTTTAAGTTAAAATTGTATTTTAAATGGCCTATACGTCAATAAGGAACGACTTTTCCTCTCGTGCTTTTTACATGATGTGTGGACCAGACACTTTCTGTAAAGAAAGCAACTAATAAATTATGTTGGAATATACATGTAGTATATTTGATTAGAAACAGTTGTAAATACTAAAATTGTCAACCAAATTCTTATATCATATTGTCTACTAAATGTCTATTGTGCCTCCGTAAACAACGTTAAAGCCCATCGTTGACCGTTGCTAGTCCCCATCTTTCAATTGGTATACAATGTCATTGTTTCACTCTTGTAGATGGGATATATAGCATTGGTGCTTTATGCCCCTTCACTGGCGCTTAGTCAAGGTGGGTTACTCTTTTATATTGTTATATTTAATTTGATCCAATTATGAGCTGTAAATATTTATTTGAATACTTCTAAAACGATTCTGAGATCAAGGCGTCAGATCCGACACTCACACACTTAATATTCCATACAAATTTCGTCAATAATCGAGAGAACTAGATATTCCATGTGACTCGGTTAGTACCCAAATCCATCAAGCTAGTAAGTGAACAAGCTAGTTTCAGTGAAATGGATTTAACGATAGAAACATCGAGATATGCGGAGACGTACGATGTAAATGTTGTCTAAATCTCACGGTTGGCAGTTCATATCTCTTCCGAAAAACTAACAAACACTTCAAAATTAAACCTAATATGAACTGTAATTTTAGAAATCTTCTGTATGTTCTGACTTGTAATGGATGTGGCGCTCCATATGTAAGCCAAGCACGGGACCGTCTGAAATCACGGACTCGCGTACACCGACAACAAATAGAAACACACAGATTACGTCATCTCAAAGTGAGTGAACATGTAGCAGATTATGCTAGCCATCTTGAGATTAAATTTTCCATTTTTCTGTTTTTAAATTTAACACGGACGATGTAAGCATCCGGTTGGAAAAAGAAAAAATGTTCATTGAAAAATACGTAGAATCCCTCAATTGCTAATACCGAAAATATAGGTATAGCAGACCTGTTTTCCAAGTGTATCGATTCAGAGTCACTAAAACATTATTTCAGTATTCGCAGAGTGGTTCCAGAAAATGAGTTATCTGCGCATTTCCTCAGGTGCACGGAGACCAAGAACTGTGAAGTACGCATGTCTGAGTACATGGAAACGCGCACACCAACCAGCAGTCATCTCTCTGTAATCATTGTTTTGTGTTTGACTATACTTGTTCTGTTATTATAACTTCATGTAACCATGCAACAATAGTTGTAAACATGCTGCACTGTATAAACTGTATCTAATAGCATGTTAACTTCGTCATTTGACAAGTTCTAAAAGAGCGAAACCGGTTATGACAATATCTACCCATGTGTAGTGTCCAGTGTCTTTTGAATAGGATATTTCGACGAAGAAATTTTTGTAGCCGACGGGTCGACGGACTTTTACTGAATTTGGCGTTTGTATCTTTGTAACTGGTCATTACAATTCGCCCATACCGATTTATGGGCCGATAACTGCATGGGAACTTAAGTTTTGGGTGTATGGATTCTGAAATCTTTTATGATAAGGCACAGTGGCACTGTTGTCCGACGATCGCCCGCCTAGATGACTCAAATTGCCATCGCGGTACACACTTCTAATTCATTCTATCCACACAATGCTCTCGGCCATCAGAAAGAATATCACAATGTTATTTTTGTCATTTGACTATCTAACTATTGTGGTATATTAAATATCAGTGTTCATGATAGACTAGTGAAGTAATCTTTCTGTAGTATTTTTCTTTCAATTAGTCGCCGGTTTTGATGTCTTTTATTAAATCAACCGTGCATTTCACGTTCCTTTCCTTTCCTAGAGCAAATAAAAAAAAACATTACGTCATATTTAAAGCCTGATTGGATAAATTCTCCTAGATATTGTCAACAAAAGAACACTTTTCAGAAAATGTTCTGTACTGGCAGCTTGAGTGTACCCTCAATGTATATATGATTTACCTCTCGGTATATAGATCCTGAAATAAATTATTATTATTAAGCTTCATTCATCTAACGGTTGACCAAGGTATGCTTTTAATTTATTATTTTCTGGTCAAAGAGTGATGGGCGTGGTGCAATACCATATGTCTCTCTTTTTCAGAGGTTTGACCCATGAAGTCTCTGCTGCACAGGTCCAGCCACAAAACGTTTACATAAATTTTCCATATGAAAACACGACTTTAGGACTTTAATGAATGATTTCCCGATGGGATTTACAAGTCCGTAAAACCTATCTATGTGGCGAAACTCTTAATCTTAATAAGGTAATTCCATTGATGAACAGCAATGCTGATAATTGTGTTTATTGTATATGCTTTTTCCACAGTAACCGGTATATCCATATGGACATGCATCATTGTCGGTGGACTCGTCTGTACGATCTATACATCTATTGTAAGTATTGGGCTGAAATAAACTTATTGATAATTGGTTGATGAATAGCAACTCTGGTGGTAAACTGTGACGTAAACTGTTGTGGTATTCTTTTATAATAACCTGCTAGTACCATAATGGTGATATTATCTCGTTCTGTTAGAAACTTATTCTACCAATTTGCTTCTGGTTCATAGATTGAACAACCCTTATCGCCACTGTATTGCCCAGTTTCTCACACCTGTCGTCTTTGGGGTGAAGTCTTGGGGTTACCAGGAACTAAGTATTCCTCTTATCTCAATGCAGGATAAATACCCATAACCTAGCCAAGAGAAGCAACATTGCCGAGTTCGTGCTAGCAGTAAATCCATATGATAGTTGAACCTGGACTATGTGTCATCGCATAGATGGAATCGAACGATATTGTTGACCAGCAAATATTTGAAAAACGCAAATTTTCATAGGCCAAACATCCCCAAACAATCCCATACAGAATGATAATCGAAAAAAGGGCTTGGAGAAATATAAAAACTTCGAAAATAGAGATTTGAGCTTTGTGACATTTATGAAATAGCACTATGTGCTATTTGAAAGCACTCTTTTTTCAAAGAGAGCTCTTTGATAGCACTCTTTTTTTTCAAAGAGAGCTATGTACTATACTGTCTTAGAGGCTTGCTGTGATTAGGCTTACGTTTGATGTCTCTCTCCGATGCTTCTCTAAAAACAGAAACTATTTATATATCATATAGCATATGATCTGTCCACAACAACATCTAAACGTGATCTGATTTTCGTCAAAAAACCCGAACTTCTCCTGACGACTGAAGTATTCACTACACGTGAGATGTTTATATTCACTATGACATTGTCAAGTGTCTCCACGAGCTTCCAAAAAAAAGTAGAAATCGTATGACCAATGCCAGCTCGATTTTTGTATTTCCTGTTATCTGTCAGTGAGACAAACATTGCGCCTAAATGATAACCTCGTTCCCATGTGCATGACTTCATCAACAATTCTCCAGTCAATTTCATATTTCATATTTTTTTCTAAATTCGTTATTTCTGATTTTCTGTCAACCTTTAGGCTGAATTTATATCAATACAATCTTAAAAATGGCACTTTTAATTTTACATGTATGTCCTGGGGAGAATTCCACTGTGTGACCACTACATCATTGGGAAAATCCCTTGTTTTTAGTACGAAACAGTGCTATACCCCCTTAGAAAGAGCCTGGGGGCTGGCTTTAAAAAATCCTTCTTTACCTGAATGTTTCGTAGAAGATCTTACAGCTCCCCGATTCTGCTATAATGAGCGGGCAACGATTTGGTGTAAGACTCACGAAATATAGTTGACAAAGGATCTGCTGCAAGTTGTATTGTCAGTCTTTTGTCCAGGATATTACTTTTTTAATGGAAGGTCTTACACCAAAGCCTTGACAATGAGCGCAGGTTTAAAGAAGGCAAGTGAAGAAGCACACCAACATCATCACCAATAACGTCTCCTATGGGCTAGCTAAGGACAGTGTCTGGACATGAAAAATATCATACCGCGGTTGATGGCCTCCTCAGATTGTTCTTCCCAAATGTGATGAGAACGATTCAGTTAATTTGACATCTTGCACGACTGAGATATAGTGATGACTGTGTATACGCAAGAAGTTACCAAATGAGTTGACATAACGACATTAATATATTATTGATATAGTTTATATTACGGTATTTTTGTTATTTTGGGACCACACTATCTTGATATAGCATAGATTCTAGTGCTGACAATTGGTGTGGGATTCGAACCATCGACCGCCATAGTAAGGAACCTAATCGCCAGCACTATATGTCGGCAATATAAACCACTCGGCCAAGGGGCCTCCGGAATTTTTTAGGACTATAGTGTAATCACAAAATAACAAAAATACTGTTATACGATTACTATCTAAATGACAAAAGATATATCTTCCTATATTATATATTGCTCAATATTTCCATGGATAGTTTGAACTTTCCCCGCAACAAAATTTCACTACGTTGCGTTCAAAGAAGTTATTACGGCGAAACATCATTGGATAGGTTCTCGCAACATTTGAAGATAGTATGCTCCTCGTTATATTCAAGTACATGTAGGCACACAAGACTTTCATGATAGTGGATTTCGGCCAAATATAGTTCGTCAGAACCAGTACCCATAGTCCTGTCTCATCAGATTTAAGCTGCACACAACGTTTTCTCGGAGGCAGCGGATCGGGTTGTGTGTCAAGTGAGGTTCACCCTATGTACACAGTGATGCGAACGGGAACTACGATTGCGGATATTCGAACAGTATCCAACATTTGAGTCGACATATGACACATCCATGGACAGTTTCAAAGCACGCCTGCGCGTAGACGGTTAAAGAAAGAGTTGTCGATATCAACGGGACAACTTCCGGCCGTTACTCAAATGAGGTTGGCATTTTGGGCTGTAGATCCTTTTATACATGCCACCCGAACCAGTGAAGGATAATAAAATGGTGATAAAGGATTTATGTTTTTATTTTTAAGCGTTTTTTTCCCCCGCCTATACTCACAACATTACATTGAGCTAACGTTAATCGAAATGCGCATTGCATCATGAGAAGGAAATATGACCGGTTTACAAACTGTCCAGCGATGTATTAGACGCAAAAATGCAACCTTAAGACGGGTCGGCAACGGTCACACTGAGCTTGCACCTGTGAACTTCGGACAGGTAGCCATCGTCACTTTATGAAGAGAAATGTGCGCTCGACTGACGTTGACGTTCCTTAGATTTTGCCTAGATTAGGAAATATGTGTTGACGCTCTCCGGGAGTTTCGATGCAGGTAGTTTGGGGTCCAAGGTTCAACCAAATAGACAATCCTTTGGATGTTTACCTTTTGCTAGACAATATTCGCAGAATCAATGTATTTCGCCAGAAACGCTTTTGTCTGTCTTAAACAAACTATTTTGACAGAGACTGTATGAGACTATATGTGGATGTGTTTTTAGACCAAAACGGAATATATTCCGACTCATGGTGTCATTCAATATGTCCACATGAACAGCTACAATAAAAGCGTGGCTGGGATACAAATCATCACAGCGATCACTTTTGGTTCTTATGATGTTTTTAGAAATATGCAGTCAGTATATTTTTCTGTGGGGTCATATGACTTCTTGTCAGTACACCGAATCCTTTTCCATCACCCTTTTAATGTTGCGTTTAATAAGAGATATTCCATTTGCTCTCGACAGGGCGGCATGCGTGCAGTGGTATGGGGAGATGTGTTCCAATCTGTAATAATGGTTGTGGGACTGGTTGTCATTTGTATTCTTGGTACCGTCAGATCTGGGGGACTTCTTCGGGTATTTGAAATCTCCGAACAAGGAGATCGGATGCCATATGTCGAGTAAGTTCATAACTGAATGTGACACTACGATCTGTTTTCTTGCTACTATATATATACATTTATTACCCCACAAGCAAATTTGTATTCAATATCTGGATTGTGATTGGTTAAAAGGTCGGGTCGTATAAATCCATACACCCCGAGTGATGTCTTGCTACTCGGGGTATACACTGCAAAAAGTGGTTACATGTTTAACGTTTCATTTTGAGATGGGTAACATGTGAGATGCTTCATAATGCTACATGTTTTACTCTGTTTTCCCATGAAAACATGTCTCAAAGACGTGAGAATACAGCTATTTGAGGGTTGTGACATGTTTCAATCGCGTTGCCGTTTCACTATAATGACCCGAATAGCTGTTTGAAACATCAAAGCCGAAACACGTACAACCGAGTCGCAAAAGCGACATATCTCAAGGAACACAGTATAAAAGACGGATAATGTTATCTGGTGCATGGAAAGCATTGGCTTCCAAAAATTTATTTCTCGTCTTTAGCGATCCTGAATATATCTGTCGGTATTGGGAATAAACAGACCGACTAATTTAACTGAATTACTTGCATCGTAATATAACTCTTCCAGGTCTAGGGTATTTGACTGTTTTGGCCTGCCAAGGCCTGGGAAGAGACGCCTCCTCCCCACTAAATATTTGGTCACTCCTTGATTCTGAAAGCCCCCAAAATATATCTTGGGGTCCGCTCTGCTAAAAAGTGCAAAAATCAAAAAAATTCAATCCTTGAACACTTCGCAGTCACGTCATATTCTAAATATGACTTTTTGGTCGATGTTTCTGTCAGATTTTCCATTTTGTTTATTTGTGCCAGGTTCTCCAAAGTAAACTACATAGTACATTACGGAAAGAATTATCTGATGTGAAATAAAATAGCTCATGCACTCTTTTATCCACAAAATAAATCTCGAAGAAAACGGTAAAACACCACTTTTCTGGTCCCCCACATGATCGCCACTTTAAATTTGCCAATGATTCATACCAAAAAAATACAAAGCATGTGTCGCTATAAAAAAAGAGTGACATTCATGGGGCATCATTGAGGGCTCGCGTTGGAAGAAACAACAACTGTGTCCTTTGTGTGACCAGAGCTACATCCAGTATTTTAAATGTGTGTAGCGCATCAGGATATTTTCTGGACAATACGATTGCTCTATATACGATTACAGCCTTGCGCGGGATTCGGCCATTGGACACAAATGACACCAAACAATGCAGGCATCTTCACATTTCAAGTTAAATACTACACTAATGTTTCGTCATTTACCTTGACCTATTGAATAGAGTAAATTGGTAAAAACTAAGAAACGCACGTGATGTCATATAGCCAATCAACATAGGAGCTTGCCAACACAGTGCAGCGAGGATTTTCTTTGATGTCAGCCTGTGACATTTCCAAATATGGCAAGTGGTGGTTGTATTGATGTTAATTTCTTTCGAATAGTCAATCAAAATTGAATTTTAAAGAGGTCATACATTGCACTCCTCCTAATATGGATCACGGAATATTTATAGAGCTATGATATCATCAAACTCATATTCTGATCAGATATTGTGTTTATATGTTCAGCCAAGGCAACACGTGTGGTGTTCGACTTGGATATGCGAAGATGAAACCAGGAGGAGAGATTATTTTTTATCTTTATGAAAATATTGAATATTGTTTGGGTGTAAAACAATTTTCCTCCTTCCTCCCTGACTGTGACCACTGTTGCGACAGCTCGAGACGAGTCCAGGACTCCGTTATCTTAATAATCATCTGCGATCCGTATTCCATTTCCCGAAACGGAATGGAATTTCAACGACTCTCACTCGGAGATATTTACCGCGAGCAGAAGAATGAATGATAGAATCATTTTCAAGTTAGACATTCATGTATCTAAGTCAGCAAGTATGATCAATATCTGTATGCAATATAGTACCCCTGTTGAGAGCTGCTTCCTGTGTGCTGGATTAGGCTGTGTCATGTCAACAGACCGATGTGGCAACTTGAGTAAATTATTATTTTGGTTAATATCTGAATGTAAATGTACCATTTGGTGTAAATCTGTGATCTAGTTCACCAAAACATGAGCACATTACTGTCATGAACAATCTGCACGCCATGATAAATGGGTTCACATCAGGAATTATGATGTATCGAACATATATCTGTCTGGAATGATCACATTCATTGTTGACCTGAGGAGCAAGCTTGTCTGTTGTATATGTTCCTGTCTGTAGCCTATCGTTATTGTTGGTTTACACCCGAATTGGACTTCCATCGAAGATAAGAGAATAAAAACTGATGCAAGCTGAATTTAATAAACGATTCGTGTATTTCTGTCTCTTTTACAGGCGATCTGATGAAACATGTAATGGGAGATAGACTATTTTGAATCACTTCCAAGTTTGAAACATGTTCGGACACGTTTCGGTTGCGACATGTCTCAAAAGTTGGGACAAGGCATGTTTGGGCTTAGACGTTTCATTTTGAAACATGTAGTCGGCCGTAACATATTTCAGATTGACAGATGTACATACAACACATGTTTCACTCTGCAGTGCGTCTCATGTTTCAAACGGACACATGTTTAACGACGACATGTCCATATTGAGACATCATTAACACATATGAGGATGACACGTGTTTCAAATTGAAACATGAAGCCGTTTCCAACTCACATGTCCCAAAAGTTGGGACAAAATCATGTTTCATTTTGAGACGTTAAACATGTCGCCAATTTTTACAGTGTATAGAAAGCAACTCACGTGCGATTGGAAACGACGCTCTCGCTTCGAAAGTTCAGCTGACCATATCTCAATATTTACGGAATAATTTTCGCTCACTCGTCAAAATTCAATGGAATAAAGTCATACTGCATTATTTTCACTGAAGTTCCCGACACATAACTCACCAAAAGGTGTCATTTGGTCCAAATATAAAAGTCGATTTCCGAACGAAAGCAAATCGAATGGATTTTGTGTGGTGCGCCTTTCTCACAGTACTGTAGCAAAATGCGGACAGTTTCGTAACCGAAATGGCCCGTTGGATTTGTCCGTTGTACCGTTGGTTATAAATGATAGACCTTTTTCAGTATTTTTACTATAAAATAAAAAGGCTTGAGGGGTAATAAATTCGTTATTCAGGTTTCCCTCCGGTGTATGGAAAGTTACGACCCTCCCTGAAACTCATACACCCTTCGGCTGACGCCTCAGGGTGTATGCGTTTCAGGGAGGGTCGTAACTTTCCATACACCCGGGGGGAAACCTGAATAACTAATAATATTCCTGACAATGGTCATACAGAGACTGGCATATAGAATATGATGTCTGTTTGGGGGTACATTTATTTTCATAGTTGATACAACACTATATAGACTGGACGCCTTGGCTACTCACCTACACACGATTGTAAACTAAACTACTTGAGTTACTATTGTCGTGATTAACGCCATTAAGGAAGTTCCAAACAATTTGGAAAAAAGAAGTCATTTTTACTATATTTTGGTCAGAGGTTTTCTAGAATTTCAAAATAACGGATAAAAATTATGGGATCAACAGGCTTATTTTTCCATAATCTGGGCGTTTGTATGGTCTACTATAATGGTTCAACCAGACTATAATATATGGGATTAAATAGGACTTCCATGAAAAACGCCTGTATTTTCATAGAAAATATACCTATTTGTTAAGAAGCTAAAATGTCATTTCCTCCGAAAAACCTAGATACTTTGCTGGAATATTGTCAAATAGGGCAATCTAATACCTGTTGGGAGTTACGAGGCTTCAGTTCAAAGACATTAGGAAGTCAACATGATCAGTCATGGTTATATGAAGCCACCTGCCCCTGATTTCGCCAGCGAAAGTTAGTTTGTCGGCGTTCCTTGCTTGCCTTATTGGCCTCAACATTTGAGAAAAGTATCACTCAATTCCAAAATCCTTTCAACCCTGTTCGCTTTAAAGTTAATATTTTCCTATTTCATTCAATCTGATTTAAAAATCCCTATTTTGGTAGATGCGCAAAAACATGCACAGAAGCCGTAAAGTTGAATTCGTCTGGGACCGCTGTGTATTTCTCAGAAAGAGCACTCAATTGCTCTCACTTTACAACTAATTTAATTATGTTTATATATGGAACAACGGAATGTAATAGTTTTCTATTAGATCACGACATTTGTATTCAAGCATGAGTTTATATTCGAGAAAATGGGTGCTCATCATTAAACTGCTCTCATTTTGAGTGTCTTCACATAATCCACAACGAAAATATATCATCAGGCCTGAGATTGTTGGACAGTTTTCTCACCCCTTGGTCAGGAGACAAATTTTCCACAATATATATTGTGTCAAGCTTTATCAGAAAATGATGGCTGTTCCATCTTGAAGTATGATTCTTGTTTTGCCTTGTTTTGTAATACACTGTTAAAAATATGTTATCTATCCGTGAAAGTGATTAAAAGCTTGATATACTACCACAAGGACCAAGAAAAACCCTTTCAAATGATTTATTAAGTAAATAGTTACACTTCTATTATTATTGGTGCTTTCTGGGGCTCATAATACGCGGGTGCTAAATAATCAGAAGTTGAAAACTAGAATACTACACAAGAAGAAAAATGTCTACAAACCGATCACTTCGTTTTCAGTGAAGTAGCATAGTTTATGCTGTGGTGTAGTATTCGTATAGCATCACAGGTTGATTCTATTCTCGACATTTGATAAGTATGTAAAATATTAGCACGATATTGTATTCTCGGAGGCAACGCTCCCTCGAGCATAATATCTTGTCAGTACTTCACATATCTGGGTCATGTCATCATATAACTACTATATACTGGGTTATTTTCTGGACAAGGGACAATATAATGGATTGTCTGGGACGTGGATATAACAAAACTAGGTCTATCTTGTTGTGTTCTATAGTCTGAGATAGTGTACACATTTTTTGTGTGTGCACTGAATTGATACACATGTATTTACCTGAATGTTTCAGGACTGACCCGGACCCACTTCGTCGCACCTCGTTCTGGAATATAATGATAGGAACGATGTTTAGTAGTCTCGCCAATTGGTCTAACAGCCAAGCAAAGCTACAGAGATGTTTCAGCATTGGCAAGCTTAAAGATGCTCAGGCGTAAGTATATTCCTGAACGGTGCTAGAGTAAGTACCCAAGTCCATGTTTTGTACATTATATTATCTTCATTGCGAAAAATATTGTTGTTTTTAACACAATTTTGTGCTAAAATGGCTCCGACACAAACCTGTAGTGTTGAAATTAACACAACTTTGTTTTGAAATCTACATATCAACACAAAATCGTATTGATTTCAGCACTAATTCGTCTTAATTTTAACACTAGTTGTGTTATGTTCGACAAAATTATGGTGCTAAAATGGCTTAAACACAAAGTTTTCCTCAGTGTTGGTCAACGCAAAATTATCAAATCCATTGAGAATTTTTTTTTTTTACTTTGTCTATCATAGGATGTCGTTTATCTTCATTTGAATAGAACTGAAAAGTGTTATATTTCGTCTTCTGCTGCACAGCAAATGCTTGAATATAAGCCATATAAAGAATCACCGAACCCCTATAGATAACGTATCTGAATAAAATTCTGACAAAAATATTTGCTGTCGTTTTGAAAAGGTTAGTTCTGTTATTCAGTGCTCAATGTTCGGTGCAATGGCGAAATTTGTATATCAGTGTTGAAACCAGTCTTGGAAATATCATGGGAACAAGGTGTAGTATACTTCACCTATGCAACAGAACCCTTCGTTATTGTTGGTAGCAGAGCATGGTTATAGAAATAGCTTGATAACGCTTTGGCGCAATCTATGGATAAATTTTGGTTCGGAGTGTCATTATTGGCTTCCGAAATTCAATAAATAATAATTAACTTCATAAATTTGCGAAAAAATGATAAAATAAATTTCTGCGGGAAAAGCGATAGTATCCGACAACTCGTCAAAAGAGAACTCGGTGAAGATTACCTCTGATCATTCTAGGTCTTTCCATGCAGAGATCACTTTGAGTGACCAACAACGTACTTATCAAAGACGCGTTGCTCGACAGATGAGGGTATTCGCACAGATACACGAACAGTCCCAAGCATATCAAGGGCCATATACTCCATTTCAATTTTAATTTATGATAAAAATGGGACCCAAGCATGGGTTTTTGAAAATGCTTGATACGATAGAGTACATTGCCCCTAAACTGAGACCCACTTTCTAACCACAAAGTTTGATTTAAATAACGACATATCTATAATTTGCTGTCGAGCGGTCGAATAAATAAATATAAATAACAATGACACATATGAAAAAGTACACTAATTTATACCTGTCATTAACTCGGTCTACCCTGAATAAGCCACCGCTCATTAATTGAGAACGAGCGCTTCCCAAGCACTCTTCGGTGCTTTTTGCTTGTTTTCAGTCTGGGAATTGATGCGTTCAGATCTTAGCCTATTCCGCCATGTGTGTTCTTAAGACGGAATCTGAAAACTAAATGTCGGACCTGAAGTTGAATGATGCTTCCAAGACCTCACATAATTTATAAGCTATTAATAGTCAAGCGCAACAGTTGCTGACAAGAGCGAAGCAGGAGTCAACAGTTGTCAATACCTGCAAGACTATCATCATATTATTATCGTCAAACCTGCATGTATCACTCATATTTATTCTTATTTCCAAATGAATTTAGGATAAATTTACGATAACTGATGCCTTTGTTAGTTATTGCTTGAATTACAGGGATTATTGAAATAAATTTAAGGCGAGAAACAGGAACTTGTCAAGCTGGACTGTGCGATAGCATGGAAACTTATGCTACTGGTATATCTGCTCCTTGTTTTACAGGTCGGCATGGTTAAACCAGGCTGTGTCTATGCTGTACTATACCATTCAGTGTTTCTCGGGCCTTGTAGCTTATGCATATTATGTCAACTGTGATCCACTATTAGAGGGAAGGATAACCAAACGGGAACAGGTAGGCATTCTATACAATGTCAATCGTCTATAGCCTCGTGTAGAGGTACAACGCATCATCCTTCACTGATTTATCTTTTATCGTCTCAGGGAGCGTATCTATATAACGTTCTTCATTATTTCTTTGAACGTTCAATGAAACAAAAATGTGTAGAAAATGCGAGATGTAATTGTTGAAAAGAGCGAATGGTAAAATAAGGATAGAAGGAAAATATGTTGGCGGATCTCTATCTTAGCGGTGAAAAGAAGGTGGAGATTTAGTTATATGCGCTTTCCGGAAAAGTGTTTGGCGTCGCCATGACGTTGATCTTTGACCTGTTTAACCTTTGACAATTTCAGCACCTGGCGCATCGTCCCTCACTGCTGTATCTTGAAACAAATAATTGATTTTTGGCCGATTTCTTTATTTTTGTGTCAAAGTTATCTTAGAAGCGTCAATCCGTCAATCATTATTCAGCCGTCGTTCCTTATAGATATTCCGAGTCCATAATCCAAAGACCATTTCCATATTCCATATAACAGCATAAGCACCATATTTAAGAAAAACAATTATAGTATACATAAATATAGGCTAGTTTCCTGCAAGAGAGAAGCGGTCAATAGTTTCCAATGATGCCGGCAAGACATCATGATGTTCCAAAAATATCAAATTCGTATTGCTGTTCAGTATTCTTAATCCATGTGATTTCCATTGTAAAGTCGTTATCTAGCGAATGATGTATCTCATTGACGCTTTGATTGTGTCTGTTCATATGAACACCACGAGGTTCTTGAAGGAAATGGGTCCATACGGTCCCTAGCTCCGGGTTAAGCGGAATTAGAGACACGTTACGAAACGTAACGCCATAGATCCTACACACTAGGCTCGTATTTTGCAATCAGCACGCGATATGTATCGTGAAATTTGAGTAACTTTTAGTGGAGGCGCTTGATGATATAGCCCTGTTTATAATTTTCTGTGATAAAGTTTTGTGACGTTGATTAAAATCGTCATATTAACACGTGATCTAGCAAGTGTTACTATGCGAGATATGTATACGCCATACGCAGGTTCCGCTGGAATATTGTTGTCCAGAAAGGGATAGTTTACGACGTCAAAATTGTAATCATCCATTGTGTCTATTATTATCCACAGCCAGAAGATCGTCTGTATTGCGTTTGGTGAATGAGAACGAAGGGCTTTCGCCTCTTGCATATCGCTCCAATTTGAAATGATCGTTTTTTTTGGAAGCGCCTGCGTATAATCACTTTCATAAGAGAACAGATAGAGGCCAGCCAAAAGAGGTGGACAATAAGTACCCACTGTAATACCTACATGCTGTTGATATATTGTGTTGCTAAATTTCACATAGATGTTATTAAAGAGAAGTTCAAGAAACTTTGAAAAGAAAGAAACATACCAAGAATGATATTAGTAGAGCTGAAGAATGCTTCATGACTTCTGACATTAATATATCGGCGATCAGTTTTCTTGAACACAGATATCATTAGTGAACTTAGACGGTCAATAAGGTCCTGAAGAGGGACTGTAGTATAGAGTCGAGAAATATCATGTGGATACATGTCTGTACATGACCTTTAGCATCAAGTTCTCCATTAAGACATTGTGAATTTTTTCAGTAGCCACATGCAGAGTTTTTAGAAATAGTGACGCCATACCTTTCACAAAATGCTTTTACCTCCTGAATGACCCTCGTCTACAGGGTTGAAAGAAGCTTACTCTTGAACTTTGACCTTAATATATTTTTGGGATACATCGTCTACCCCTCATATCCACTCGCAAAATATAGTCGATTATAAAATAATTTCAGACTTTTTATGCACCTTGACATTTGAGCTACTGACCTCGATTTGTTTACGCAAAATCAGCTTGATCCTCACAGCTTCATGTTGAAATTTGAGAGTCCAACAATGACAAACGCTACCAGCGATGTTAATGGACTCAGGCACCGTTAATCTGTGCACTGGCGGACGCTGGACCGTACGTTAGCCATAAGACGCCCTTACTGTACGATTGATTTTGGTCCTATTTTGTTCAATGTTCAAACGACTTTTAAAACATTTGGCACCGTTGTGTGTAAATAAGAAAGGCGTAAGCATATTGAGTAAATACCTACCTCGCCAATGAAATTAGATAAATTGTGTATCTACTATGAACGGTGAAAAATAATGTTGTATGACATTTACTCAAGAACATTTACAGTGAGAATACGGTGAACTACAGCATTTTTCAGAATTTTGAACAAATCCTACCTCAGCGAAATCTTTAAAACCTATGGAGAAAAACAGATATATCAGATAAACTATGTTGACTGATAAATTTGATAAAATGATTTCATCAGCACTAAATCTCGGTGAATAGTCGGTCTTTCCATACAATTCAACTGCTGACTCCGCTATTATTAAACATGAAAACCGGCTCATAGATAACTACCTTGTCTTTTATCCAGATCTTCCCTCTCCTCGTGATGGACCTATTCCACAATCTACCCGGGTTACCTGGACTTTTCTTGTCCTGTCTTCTCAGCGCGGCTCTCAGGTGAGATATTGTCCCTGTATTGCATCAGTGACCAATAGTTTTTTTCATCGCAAAATAAGCTCGTGTAAGATTTTAGGAAACTCATGCTTAAAGTTTTCCTTGAATACATGTTTTTGTTCAGCTACATATTACATATTCCAACTGAATACATTATACCGTTATGGACATTTGTCGCGAAGAGTTTAGGATGTTTTCGTGTCAACGAAGCTGTCAACAGTTTCCAGCGCATCGTGACTGATGCTCTATTCGTAAAATCTATATCACTGATAAGTATTCGTAAACCGAAAAATTCAAATCGTTATCTAGGGTATAATGTATATCACTCACGCTTTGATTGTGACTGTTCGTTTGAACCATGATAAACACATGGCGTTCAGTCGTCTCCTAGTCTAGAATTAACCAATGAAATCGGAATATGAACATGGGTAACGTAATAATAAATGTGATAATAATACACTAGCTTGTTCCATGTGTATAAGGCAGTGCACAAGCTCTAATAACAGATTGAAGCCTTTCCCGGTGATCTGTTGAATTCAGAAATATACCAGTTATTATACTGATAGTTCAAAAGATGGCTTGATGACAGTTTCACCGCGTAAGTCAAGCGCACGTTTATTAAAATATGCAAGTATATAAAGTTTGTGTATTTCTATAATCAACAAGCCTCCGTGTCGGAGCTGGGGGCATGTGCTCATGCCATTCAAGATATTCACATGAACATCTACATTAAGGATAACTGTCCCCTTAGAGGGTCAAAATAGGTCATTTTTTTATTTCTTCATTCAAATATTCACTATTTCCTCTAACATTTGGTGAAAAAATGAAATCAAAATTATAAATAGAAGAGCTTCAATATTGGGATTAAAAATTTAGTTTCCGAGGCACTGGAACAATTAAACAGATTGCCTTAGCTTGGCTACTATTATTTTTGTCTGTTAAATTTTCCTTTCCAAAACTCATTTCCGCAGTATTATGGTAAGCTAATTATCTATTAGTCCTACTTATTTAAATTAATCTACCTCCTTCTGATCAAAACCATGCAAACATCCGTATTTTTGTTTCTAATTATAACAGTGACACTTCACTCAGACACCCGCCGTGAAGTGATCTACACATGCAGGTGTGAACAATTCTCAGCTGAACAAGTTTTAGCAAGTTTTTAAAGTTTAAATTGGACTTTAAACCGCCTTGATGAAAAAAACTTAGTGTAATAGTTATCCAGAATAAACAGGAATTCGAATAGGTCCCATTAGACAGATTAAAAATGTATTTGACAATAGAATTCAAGCAAAAAATTTGGATTAATTCATCAGATGTATAGCTGGGCACATTTTGCCCGATTTCTAGCCTTTCATTTTTGTACAAAATTCGAGATTTGAACGTTTATTTCTCGAAAAGTATCCATGCTACGCTTTTGAAATTTGGCATGCTTGTTACTTATAAGGTGATCTAGTAAATTTTATCTCACCTTTTGTAAGTTCGGATTAGTTTTTTAATTATTCAACTTTTAAGACAAAAAACCGTAAAATAGTACGTTTTTTCAATTTATTTTAGTAAAACAGCTGTAAAAACAAAACCAGGCAAAAATTAAAAAAAATGAGATACGGTTTACTAGTTCGAATTGTCTCCTGCCAAGGTATACCATCAAAGTTGAAGCAAGACCAACAGTTTTCATGAAATTTCAATTGAAAAATGGACGCTATTGTTTTAATTTTAATTTTTTTAAATTGAAATATTTTCTACACAGTAGCAGCGTCGGTTATACAAATCATATAGTTGGAATCCCTACGATGTACGCTTTCATTGTATATTTATTGATACAGAGGACAAATTGTCACGGGGGCGCAAAAACTGCCTCTAAGGGGACAGCTATCCTTAAAAGCAGGACTGAGACACAAATCAGCACAGGAATCATTTTTGGTTCTTGACTTAGCTAACTATCCATTTCAGGATAGCAATATTTGCAGGAGGACCTGCATACGGCGTATACATATCTTGTCTGGTAACATTTGCTAGATCATTTGCAGACTGTGACGATTTTATTCGAAGCCACAGAATATTATTGGAAAAACAGGTTTATACCACCAAACGCCCCCATTCAATGTTTCTTAAATTCTGTGATAAATATCGTACACTGACGACACAATCCGGTCTATGCGTGGAATATCTCTAATTACAAGCGTCTAGTCCGTCATTCATAATCCAGCCGTCGTCCATTAGAGAATATCCGCGTCCATAATCCAAAGACCTATTCCATTTCCATATAACAGTATTAGCACCACATTCAAAAAGACAAAAGTATACATAAACATAGGCTTGTTTCCTGCAAGAGAGAAGCGGTCAACAGTTTTCAATGATGCCGGCAAGACATCATGATGTTCCAAAATATCAAATCCGTATCGCTGATCAGTATTCTTAATCCATAATATTTGTTATAGAGTCGTCATCTAAAAATGATGTACCTCAGTCACGCTTTGATTGTGACTGTTCATATGAGTACCATGAGGATCTTGAAGTACATGGGCTCATACGGCCCCTAGCCCCGGGTTAAGCGGAATTAGACACATGTTACGAAACGTAGCCCCATAGATCTTGCACGCTACGTTCGTATTTTGCTATCAGCATGCGATATGTATCGCCAAATTTGAGAAACTTTGAGTGGAGGCGCTTGGTGGAATAGCCCTGTTTTATCAGTTTCTGCAACAATGTTTTGTGACGTTGATTAAAATCATCACATTTAACACAGGATCTAGCAAATGCTACTAAGCGAGATATGTATACGCCATATGCAGGTCCCACTGGAATATTACTATCCAGAAAGGGATAGTTTACGATGTCGAAATTGTAATCATCTCTTTTGTCATAAAGTCGACGAGAGAGAATGCCCGCTTCATTTTTATAGAGATAGAGATCTAAATAAGATGTGCCTGTAGGGCTATCTGTAGTTTCCTTCAAATCCAGTGAAGGTGGATATATATCCTTCACTGCGTCATTTATATAGCGATTATCCACAGCGAGAAGATCGTCTATATAGCGTTTGGTGAATGAGAAGGAACGGGCTTTGAATGGATCGGTTTTTGAAAGCGCCTGCATATAGTCATATTCATAAGAGAACAGATACAGGTCAGTCAACAGGGGTGCACAATTAGTACCCATTGGAATACCTATATGCTGCTGATATATTGTGTTGCCAAATTTCACATAGATATTTTTAATGAGAAATTCAAGCAACTCTATAAACAAAGAAACATCCCATGAATGATATCTCTTGTATGTAGTAGAGCTAAAGAATGCTTTATGGCTTCCGACATTAATATATCTACGATCAGTTTTCTTGAACACAGATACTATTAATGAACTTAGACGGTCAATAAGGTCCTGATGAGGGATTGTAGTATAGAGAGTCGAGAAATCCCATGTGGATACATGTCTGTACGGTATGTGACCTTTAGCATCAAGTTCTTCCGTAAGACATTTTGAGTTTTTCAATATCCACATACATTCAACGCCAGAGTTCTTGAAAATAGTGGCGTTTCGTAACTTGTGTCTAATTAAGCTTAACTCGGGGCTAGGGGTCGTTTGAATATCAGGTGTTTCACATTTTCATGGGTTCAAATAAACAGGCACAATCAAGCGTGATTGAGATACATACTCTGGCAACGACTTGGAAATTCATTTGGATAAAGAATAATGATCAGATATTAGAATGTTATGTATAGAACATCAGGTTCCTGTTGCTTCAATGCATTTTGCTGAGAAGCAACAGGAACGTGATAATGTGATGTCTAGCACTGTAATATCACTTGTCTTTATTGCACCATCTAAGCGTCTGTCTGTGTCTTGTGTGCTGTCCTCAGTGTTTTATAGGGTGGATGGAGGGAGTCTGGTTCCATGCTGCTTCAAAGATTTCTTAGTTGGTTCGTCGTGATATAGCTGAAATATTGTTGAAAGCGACGTTAAATTCACTCACTCATGTCTTGCTGACATCATTGGAAATTGTTGACAGCTTCTCTGTTGTAGGACACCATCTTTCGTTTTCTTTATTTTTATTTCATGCACATCTGAAATTGGTGATTACTGTCATACGAAATAGGTCTTCGATTATTGACGCGAAAATTATTTTAAGGATGATGGCTGAATATTGAATGTCGGATATAACGCTATTTAGAGGTATTGTGGAGTCAGAATATTGGCTTGTGGGTGTCAAGTGACTTCTATCCGCTTGCAAGAGGTAGAAAAAAATTGACGTCCGGCGACTAAAAAGCAACCAGAGGACTCTACAGGAAAACTTTCCGCGGCACATCACATTCACGTGGAGACTATGAAGTATCCAAATGGTCCCTAGCACCGGCTTAAGCGGAATTAGATACGCTAGCTCGGATGCTGTGATGACAGGTCAGCTCAAACAAATAACTCATATGATGTTAATGGATGAGCATCGAGGACGTCTGATGGAGTAAACGCCTCAACATCGTGTAAACCTGGTAAATGCAGAATAGCCAGAAAAACTAACCTGTAATGCCCGACGTTGTACGGCTTAGATTTCCCACCAAAACAATAAACCTACATATATTTGTCGAATGACATGTACAGAGGGCGGTTCGAAAGACCCATTTCATATTCCATATAACAGCATAAGCACCGAACAATTATAATATACATAAACATGGGCTAGTTTCCTGCAAGCGAGAAGCGGTCAACAGTTTTCAATGATGTCGACAAGATGTTCCAAAATATGAAATCCGTATGGCTGATCAATACTCTGAATCGACATGATTTTGGTTTTAAATTTGTTAGAAGCGTGGCTGAGATACAAATCATCACAGGAATCGTTTTTCCATAAGAGTTTAATTCAACAATAAATATCAATAGTTTTCTTCATCTACATTGAATTACATTTTTTTTCAAGTACCTTGTCTTCGGGTATCAACTCCCTTGCAGCCGTGATATTGACAGATATTGTTAAACCGCTATACAAGAGATCCAAGAGGAAGGAAATGCCAGAAACTACTGCTGTAAAGCTAACTGTGCTTATTGGTAAGTGCGAGGAACGCTTATTATTAAGAATGTGAAACTATGACTATTTATCAGCGGAAATATATATTTACTGTATTCTGATCGTTTTCCTTGCGGGTTTTGCGTCCCAATCGTGGAATGTAATTCTGATTAAAATTACGAAGCGTTGATTACCAAATCATTGAAATACATTTAAGTCAAGCAATGGGGGATTTGCGATATAGTTCAGGTTAATTCCTGGACAATACTGTCTGGCCCCGATGGCAGCGGGCGGAACACCAACAGATGACTGGTCACATGAGCTCCAGTTCGTCAGTCGGGGCTATTCGCTATCTCTTTTACTCAGAATATATTATTAATTGATGCTAAATGGTATATTTTCGACCTGAAGTTGCCAAAATTATCTTGAATGTAAGCTAATTAGTCCTTTCTTGGAAAAGTAGGAATATTTGATTCGTATTATCATATTTACACCAGGGATCAATAGTTGTTACAAATCATGAGAAAAAATCGCAGCTCACGCGGTGGCCCATGTGATGTGCACCTGTCTCCCCCACCGGGGCAATACAGCATTGCCCAAGAATTAATGTGGAAGCAGCAGATTACAAGCCTAGTAACAATACATTTAAATTGAATTTACTGCTTTGGATAGAAAATCAATCCAAGGATGCGGTTATAGATGCAATTAGAGTCAACCTATGATGGTGCTTGAAGCTGAGCAAGATGTTTGTTAAGTTCAGTTGAACGGAGAATCAACAGAAATTTGTTGTTGCTGTTGCTGCGTGGAATCAGGAAAAACAAAACAGTGTGCTGTCAAAACTCACATACCCATGTTAAATAGGTCCAACTAGATTGCATGTTGATATTCCAGGCCTGGGTGGGGCGGGGAAGGGGTGAGGGGGATGGGGGACTTTCTACCCTATCTACGGAACGACAGAAAATTGAGAGGTGACATTTCGTGACTTGATGGACTACCATATTGGGGTAATTTTGAGTCAATTTGCATGACCCCCCGATCAGAGATTCATTGGTAAATCCAAAATGGCGACCATGCGGGGTACAAAATTCTTCAAAATTCCTGTTTCCCTGCGAGAAAAAGTGGGCAAAAGCTATTTTATTTCACATCGGATTATTATTTACTAACTTATCATGCAGTTTTTGCGAGGAAAATACTTTTTTTTTTTTTTTAATCTGATTAAAAAATCGTCACAAAAATGTCTATTTAGAAACTGACGTCACTATGACGTCATCATGGCGGTCATCTTGGTATAAATCACATTTTCTAGTAGATCTTGATACAAGGGTATAGTATGGTAAGTTTCAACTCCCTAGCTCAGGGGTTAAGAAAAATATTTAGGGATCCGAAATGCATCTCCAGACCTGGACAGGTCCCAAACCGCCCAGGCCAGATAGGGTTAACGTAACAGAATCACAGTGAGCCTTGTGTGCCTGTATCGTTGGTTAAACTGACAGTTTCACATGATTTGTTGAAAAGCCAGTTCGTCTTTAACTTTTGATAACATACCTTTATAATGTCCAGTTCTACACATATTAAAATACTTTCTTTTGTTTATTTCCATGTATGCGATCGTCAACTTTCAGCAATGACTAGTATTCCTATATCTGATAAAATTTCAGGTTGATCCTCAAAAACACGCTTCGACTCTGACTAAGCGAACATCATGAAGGTCTTACATAACACGGCGTCCATACAGCTCACGTGTTACCTGCATTGAAAGTGTGTTCAGATATTATCCGGTGAAGAACACAGTTGCTAGTACGGTGGCCATTAATTTTCGTGTTTCTCTTGTTACTATTAAAATGTTTACGTTTTTGTTTCAGCTAGTATAATAGGTATGCTGAATATCGGCCTGTCCTTGTTAATGCAATCTGTCGGTAAAATAGTAACGCAAATTTCCTCCAGTCTCTGGTCTATACACGGTGGAGCGATGGGAGGTGTTGTCATGTTGGCTATGTTCTTTCCATTTACCAACTCCTGGGTAAGTAAGTGATCGGGTAATTCCATTAAGCAGGCACAAAATTTATGTACCAAATTGCTACTACAGCAACCGAACATGTGTACCGATACACTATTCGCCATTTGTAGATAGACGAGTTTGTATGCATTTCTGCGCACATCCGTTTTCAGAACGAGGTCAATGCTGCGTCACCATGGCATTCGTTGAAGTTGACGTAATTCAGGGACGTCACGAGGAAATCTGCAACGCTAGGGTTCTCTGTAGCGTCGCCAATTATGAAGTTGAAAAGTGACGCTTCTGAACCGTACATTCGTTCTCGAAACTAGGTCAAGGCTGCCGTGCGCAAAGAATTGTCGAAACTGATAGTCCATAACTAAGAAAAAGTTTTCTGGAAATAGGTATTTATATCAATGGGGTTTTGTTCGTTTCTTTCTTTTCCAGTTTATTTATTATTTAATTATTTATTATTTAGTTGCTCATTCAGTTGGACTATTCACGCCTTGATGTTGATAGTCAAGCAGCAAGCAAAATGAAATCCTAGAACTATCGTGACTTCACAAAGACGTGTTTTTGAAAAGGTGTCCTTGTAGGGAATTCTTGAATCGTCAGAAACCGTAACACAACATTGAATATAGATAGTTTAATATAATATCGGATAATAGCATGTATAGGCATATCACCAAACTTTTACGCAACGCTGTACCAAACTGTTCCAAGTTCATAGAACTCCCTTGCATCTGATATAGTTATACTAAATCTATAGTCACCAAAATATTCAATTACTCTAATGCTGTCAATCAGTTTAAATGGAACTTATACACGTCCGGGGGCTATAGTTGTGATTGTGAATCGTCGAACTTTATACACCATGCAAACATGTAGTGACTGGTAACCTTGATACAGTGAGTGACAAGGGCCTAAGAACACTTGATGAAGGGACCTAAATATAGAGAGCCGAGAAGAATAAATCTGAAGGCCGATTAGAAGATAGTCATGACTACATTAGAACAGTACGTTATTCATTGGTCTAAGCGAGAAGAATATGAACCTACAGTACTCGCTGATTGGCTGGACCTCACCAAGAGCAAGGTCGTTCAAACTATCCGCCAGATTGACAGAAGTACCCTTCCCTAAGCAAAACAAGTACTGAGAAACCTCAATATGCAAGTAGTTCTATCAAATTTCCAAGGTAAATTCGTCATAGTCCCAGACAAGGCTCCAAATAATATACTATTCATATGTAAATATTACTATTACCAGGTGCTGGTTAAGGAATTTAGTGTAAGCATACCATCATCAAATACGTCTACTTACTCCAAAACTGTATTTACTCTGGAAGGTTTATTTAACAATCACAAAACAGTTCTCAAGGAAAGAAGTATATCTCTTCCAGTCAATCATAACAACACACCAAAAGTATACTGGACACTCAAAATGCATAACTTACCATACAGATCTAGATTCATAGCTGGTTCGAGGAGCTGCACTTTCAACCCTGTTGTATTTTGGGAAACGTATTGTGCCATTATTTCTAAAAACTCTGGTGTTGAATGTATGTGGATATTGAAAAAAATATGGAAAAATGTCACACGGAAGAACTTGATGCTGAAGGTCACACATCGTACAGACATGTATCCAAATGGGATTTCTATACTACAATCCCTCATCAGGACCACAATGACCGTCTAAGCTCAATAAAAGTATCTGTGTTCATGAAAACTGATCGCCGATGTATTAATGTCAAAAGCATTCTTCAGCTCTATTACATACAAGGGATATAATTCATGGGATGTTTATTTGTTTATAGAGTTGCTTGAATTGCTCATTAATAATATCTATATAATATACAACACAATATATCAACAGCATAAAGGTATTCCAATGGGTTGTAAATGTGCACCCTGATATATATCTGTTCTCTTATGAATATGACTATAAGCAGGCGCTTTTAAAGACCAATCAATTCAAAGCCCGTTCCTTCTCATTCACCAAACGATATATAGACGATATTATCGATGTGGATAATCGCTATATAAATGACGCTGTGATGGATATATATCCACCTTCACTGGATTGAAGAAAACTACAGATAGCCCTAACGGCACATCATATTTAGACATATATCTCTATAAAAATAAAGCGGGCGTTCTATCTTGTCGACTTTATGACAAAAGAGATGATTACAATTTGGACATCGTAAACTATCCCTTTCTGGACAGCAATATTCCAGTGGGACCTGCATATGGCGTATGTATATTCCGCCTAGTAGCATTTGCTAGATCCTGCGTTAAATGTGGCGATTTTAATCAGCCTTGCAAAACCTTATTGCAGAAACTTATAAAACAGGGCTATACCACCAAGCGCCTCCACTCAAAGTTTCTCAAATTTGGCGATACATATCGCATGCTGATAGCAAAATACGAGCGTAGCGTGCAAGATCTATGGCGTTACGTTTCGTAAATTGTGTCCAGTTCCGCTTAACCCGGGGGCAGAAGAATTATGAACCCATGTACTTCAATTCACAATCAAAGCGTGACTGAGATACATCATTCTCTAGATGACGACTTTACAACGAATATCATATAAATTAAGAATACTGGTCAGCGATATGGATTAGATATTTTTGGAATATGATGTCTTGCCGACATCATTGAAAACTGTTGACCGCTTCCCTCTGTCAGGAAACTAACCTATGTTCATACTATATCTTTTCGAATTTAGTGCTGATGCTGTTATATGAAAAAGGTCTTTGGATTGTGAATGCGAATATTCTTTAATGGACGATGACTGAATATGAATGACGGACCAGACGCTTGTATTTTAAATTTTCTTCATAAACATGTATTTACTTCATTTCTTTGTAGGGAGCCGGGTTTGGGTTTGTGGTGGGATCACTGGGTGTAGCTTGGATATCTATTGGTAGTTTTTTCTCTCACTTTACGGCCCCTACCTTGGAGATGAGTGATGCTGGATGCAATGTAACTCATAGCTACAACAGTTCAACTATGACTTATGCAGATAATATTACATTCGTGAAATCTACAGTCGGCAACTCTACTCTGCATAACGCATCGACAAGGTAAAAGCTGAGATCTACTATTTTATAGTAATAATAAGAGTAGACCAATGTTTATGAATGAAATGGAAAGAGGTACACATCGTGGTCTAACAACTCGGAAGCAATAACACTTTCGGGGTCGTAATAGCAGAGTGTGTCATCTCTGTGTCAGTGGGCAGAGTGAACTATCTAGCAATAGTAATTAGCCTACACGCGTCTGTAATTCCACGGTTCTTGCAATAGCTCTGAATTTGCCCACGATCTAATAAATCATTAAAGGTGAAATGCAAAAGAAGCTCAATATTTAATAAAATACAGGTTAATAGTTTTGTATTAATGATTTTTTCACATACAGAAAATATTTCCCACATTGGTCGAGGGTAAGTTCGTTTAAATAATAAAAAAATAAGCAGCTCAACACTTGCAGGAGGAGAGAGCTACGTGATTACTTTAACTTGATTTCGCTGTGTTTCGCTGCAATTGGTGACGTCATCTACGCTCACTGCCTTGTTACTATTTCAGTATTATTCGTACCATCTGATGTCCAAAAATTCAGGATGGAATTGACGGCACATAACGAATCGTGACGTCATGAGATAATGTTTCCATGGCGACAACGTCTTCCGTTCCATTGACTTGGGCATGACTTGACGTTGTCGCCGAACACATCCACCACATGTCATGCACACGGGTTCCGGATACTGAGCCTAGATGATGTCATAATTTACTAAAAGCAGCACCAAGGGATATAACCGATGCGTGTTCTCAAGATAAGCCATAGTTCAACGATTTTCCATTCTTCTCTAAATGACTTCAGGCTTGATTGATTTTTTACCACACCAGTTCATCTTTTACCACCCATTCAAGCGAAATATGAGTAAAGGTGGGTAAAGATGCCGGCGTACTGACAAGAATTCAAATGATCCCACAGTTCAATACTCTGACTGCGTATCTAAAGACATCACAAGAATCAACAAGAGCCCCAATTGGCGTCAATATACGCCAGCAAATACATCGTCTTCCCTTGATGTATCTACCGACACAAAACAATCACGATTTCTAACAATCTCCTGACCTTGGGGTCACAGTGACGTTGACCTTTGACGACCTAAATTTTGGTACGTGACATATCATCTTCCCTTCATGTACATGTATGTCTTAATACAAAAGAAGTGTGACTTTTAATGATTTCCTGATTTTGGCGTCACAGTGACCTTGACCTAAATTTTGGTACATGACCCATCACCTTCCCTTAAAATGTCGACGTACACAAAAATGTGACCTTTAACAATGTCCTGTTTTTGGACTCAATGGGCATGGCGTAAATTTTGTACATGACACATCGTCTCGTCCTAATGTATCTATAGACACGAAATATCACGATTTTTGACAATTTCCTGACATTGGGGTCACAGCGACCTTGATCTTTGATCTTGACCTAAATTTTGGTACAGGACACATCGTGTGCCCTTAATGTATCCACGGACACAAAAAGACACCATTTTTGAGGATTTCCTGATTTTGAGGTTACGGTGACCATAACCTTTGACCTAAATTTTGGTACGTGACATATCGTCTCCCCCAAATGTATCTACTGACAGAAAGATGTGATTTTTGAAGATATCTCGATTCTGGGGGTAACAATGATCTTGACCTTTGACAATGATATAAATTTTGGTTCATGACACATCGTCCCCCTGATGTATCTACTGACACAAACAAATGTGATTTTTAATGGTTTCTTGAGTTTGGGGTCATAGTGACCTTGACCTTTGACCCTGACCTAAATTTTGGTACTTGAACCATCGTCTCTTCCTAAAGTATCTACGGACGCAACAAATCGCGATTTTTAACAATTTCTGGACTTTGGGGAGGTCACAATAACCTTGACCTAAGTTTGTTATGACATATAGTTTCCCCCTTACGTATGTACTGACACAGAAAAATTTCAATGATATCCCGATTTGGGGTCAGAGTAACCTTGACCTTTAAAGTTGACCTAAATTTGGTACGTGACATCTACTGACACAAAAAAGTGATTTTTAATGATATCCTAATTTTGGGGTCACATTGACCTTTGATCTTGACCTAAATGTATGCACTCACAAAATTAGCAATTTTTACCTCAACGGTACACATCGCCTCCACCTAATGCAGTCACTCATACAAAATGCAACTGTCGATAGAGAACTGTCACAGATATAGACAGGACACGAACGGATCAATGATTTTCTGTTTTTATGCAAGTGACCTTTGACCTCTGACCTTGACTTCCATTTTGGTGAGCGACACATCATCTCCCGCTGGGGTATCGGCTTGCCAAATATTGGAACTGTGGGTAGAAAATTGTCCCAGGTGTGAACGGATACGCCTTTTGGGCGGGCGTATGAAAGTGGTCCCTTTGATGGGATGCATCTCGGCCACGCTTCCATTGTGAGTGTTCATGTAGACATCTATCTTGGAGGACATGGCATGGCCCCTAGCCACGGCTCAAGCGGGTATTAGATATTGAATTGGATATCGTTTTATATCACGGCGGTGTCAAATTTCCGGCAGTCGTTTTTCGATTTCTGGACCTGTTTTCGATATTTTCTTTCATGAATTCTGTTCACAAGTGAAGAAAATTTTTACCATTTCAGAGACAAAAATTGTAATATATAATGTTCTCGAATGATAAACTGCATGTCAGTAAAAAATATGATGAGGTCAGAAAGGTTCAGCCTTTATTTTTCACGGCGAAAACATTCTGAGGGGTGTGTCATGTTATCCTGTTGACTGGATATCGCAAAACCTCAATGGTGTTCATGCGGGCAATGGCAAACAATGTCAGCAAGGGGTCAATGCAATCCATACCAATAACAGTGCATCGTGTGTTTATTTTAATTCCGAATTTCAAACAATTTTGACGGACCACCATCACTTTATAACAAGCGTATTCACGTTAACAGTATAGGCAATCTTATATACTCATGGAAATATACAGTGGTCTTATCCGTGAAGTCTTATCCGTGGGTTCTACCAAAATTAATAGTGACTTTAATTAAATGAAGCGACCAGTTCATTAATTTTGCTAATCATTTCATTAACCTTACTGAATACAACTTCAATATATGTAGTTAGCTAAGATTTATTAATTATAACCCATCACTTAAAATAAGTCGTTAGTTGTTATGGCGTTTATTAATAATCGTTAGATGAATGTCTAAGTAAGGGAGACAATTCATATTGTCTCGTTTATCAGTTGATTGTGAATAACTAGCTAGTTTGCTCCTTCTAGTGCGTTTTTACACATGGTTATCACTCAGCAGATATATACGTCGCGTAGTTTAGTACGATTACAGAGAATCTAAGCACTTTAGGCCGTCATTTCTTAGAAACAGTTATTGCTAACTGGCCTGAAATTTATAGGCGACAGTCTAATCGCCAAATTTTGGGGGATGGCCACTTAGGTAGGAGACTCTTATAGCAGAAGCGAGTCTGGCGGGACGGGAATGCAATTTTATCCAGTAACATCTCCTCCGGTGTGGAAAGAAAGAATATCCCAGGAAACGATCTCAGCACAACAATCTGTAGACAATTTCATACGTTCCTCTCAAGGAAAATGTCTTAGCGAGGACCCGGGCATTTTTCCAATGGAACATTTTTTCCTTAACTTCAGGTTTGACCTATACTCCACGCCATCAAAATAGCTTTATTTCGTGTTCATCTGAATATATAACACTGCATATGGACGCCATTACTATTACGGTTTTGTCTTTTTAGGACGATTTATGACATCTCGTATCACTACTACTCCATGATTGGCATGTTATTGACGATATCTGTCGGGATAGTAGTCAGCCTATTAACAGGTGGGTTGTGAATGTATGAAAATATCCTCATGTCCCGTATAAATGTTTCAATAGTTATAACCAATATATTTTATCCCAAATATATAATCCACTTCTGAAATATGTTTTTTGCAGTTTACATAGGTTTTCCTATCCAGCTGACTGTAAACCATAGTGTTAAACCATAGCATATATTGACAGAATTTAACGTGCAATGTTTCTAATATATAGTTCATAAACACTATTTAACGTATTATCAGTTGTGAGATCATGGTCTTTCCAGCTTGTCCAAACAGAAACACTAAAGAGGATATCCAGATATTTATTTAAACACTTGGACAATTGTAGGAAACGATGTTTTATTATTTTTATTACCATCATTTGTAATTGGTGCTAACTGTTATGCGAAATAGTTCTTTAGATTATTGATGCGAAACTTATTTTATGGACGGCTGAATATTGAATGTCGGATCTGACGCTTGCCTTTAAACGTTTTTCAGTTATACACGCAGGGATAATCTTGTGGACAAATGTACTAAACCAATTCCCCAAAAAGTATCATTCACCGTCTCTACAATATTTCCTTAAGCAATAACCATTCTCTACCATCAAATCATATAGATTATATTTGCAGGAAGGTGTCGAGCAACATAGGTATAATTAATCACATAAAAAACTCTATAAATAAGAAAACACTTTACATACTATATTACTCTCTGATCGTCCCTTATCTATCGTACGGAAATATTCTATAGGGAAATACGTACTCAAGCCATCTAAATCCGTTGTTTTTGCTACAAAAGCGTGCTGTAAGGATTTTATCACTTTGCAATAAACGTGATCATACAGTTCCAATTTTTTTCCTCTCGCTGCAAAGTTTGCCACTTCTTCAACTGAACCAATATTCTTGCTTACGTCATGTCCACAAGTTTTTATATAATCTTGATCAATTACCAAACATCTACCAGACCTACTTCACCAGGCAATATGCTATTCATCAACATCAAACAAGAACCCGCAACATCAATCTCTACAGACCATTTCACTATTCCAACTTATCTTATTACACTATCAAGTGCTCAGGTCCTCGGGAATGGAACACATTTCCCTCTTACTTAAAAACTGTCAATCTCATGTTATCATATAAATAATATATATAATTTTTTTCTCCCCATTATATGATTGACACTGACTATGTATTTCTCCATGGTTATTTGGTGAATAAAATCTAATCTAATCTACTTCAGGACGAAACCATTCTTCACGGTCATTACAATATTCCCTAAAGCAATAACCGCTATCTACCATCAAATCAGCTTCAGGACGAAACCATCCTTCACTCTCTCTACAATATTCCCTAAAGCAATAACTGCTCTCTACCATCAAATCTACTTCAGGACGAAACCATCCTTCATCGTCTCTACAATATTTCCTAAAGCAACAACCGCTCTCTACCATCAAATCTACTTCAGGACGAAACCATCCTTCATCGTCTCTACAATTTCCCTAAAGCAATAACTGCTCTCTACCATCAAATCTACTTCAGGACGAAATCATCTTTCATTGTCTCTACAATATTTCCCGAAACAATAACCGCTCTCTACCATCAAATCAGCTTCAGGACGAAACCATCCTTCGCCATTTCTACAATATTCCCTAAAGCAATAACCATTCTCTTCTATCAAATCAGCTTCAGGACGAAACCATCCTTCACCATCACTACAATATTTCCTAAAGCAACAACCGCTCTCTACCATCAAATCAGCTTCAGGACGAAACCATCCTTCATTGTGTCTCTGCAATATTCCCTAAAGCAATAACCATTCTCTACCATCAAATCAGCTTCAGGACGAAATCATCCTTCACTGTCTCTACAATGTTCCCTAAAGCAATAACCATTCTCTACCATCAAATCTACTTCAGGACGAAACCATCCTTCATTGTCTCTGCAATATTCCCTAAAGCAATAACCATTCTCTAGCATCAAATCAGCTTCAGGACGAAACCATCCTTCATTGTCTTTGCAATATTCCCTAAAGCAATAACCATTCTCTACCATCAAATCAGCTTCAGGACGGAACCATCCTTCATTGTCTCTGCAATATTCCCTAAAGCAATAACCATTCTCTAACATCAAATCAGCTTCAGGACGAAACCATCCTTCACCGTCTCTACAATATTCCCTAAAGCAATAACCGCTCTCTACCATCAAATCAGCTTCAGGACGAAACCATCCATCGCCGTCTCTACAATGTTCCCTAAAGCAATAACCATTCTCTACCATCAAATCTACTTCAGGACGAAACCATCCAGGTGACGTTGACCCCAAACTGTATCATTCCTTCAGCTGGCCATCTTGTTTCAAATGCAGTAAAGGAGAAGGACGAAACAAGGTAATTTTATTCATGTAGATTCAATGTGCAAACGCTTTAGAAGATCTCTTTGGTTGGTCTCCCCACCCTTTCTCTCCTCCCCCTCACTCTCTCTCTCTAAATGTGCAGAATCAGTTCTCTTCCAAAACGCAAGCACCAGTCCAACGCCGTAACCAGCGTAACGGGTTTCTTCAGTTCTACTGTGCATAAAAGGACATCATTCTTTTTTATATCTGCTTGCATTTCTCATCCACCATATTTATGTGGAATTCGATAATGAAACGCAACATAATAAGGGTGGTGGAAAAAGATGCCGTCGTACTGAGAAATCATGTGATCATATGATCACACATGTCCATATACTGGCTATATTATATCTAAGTACATCACAAGAACCAAAACTGGTTCCTCTGAAGATTTGTATCTCAGCCAAGCTTTTATTGTAGATGTTCATGTAGACATCTTGAATTGTAGGATAACACGACGCCATGTGCCATTTTCAGCGGTATAAGATACAAATATGCATAAGAGGGACGATGTAATAGTTATTTCAAGTCATCTGATGGAAAGTGATGAAATATGTTGCCTTTATATAGGAAAAAATGGTCAAAAAACAAGAAAATATTCGTAGAATGCAAGTTGTTATTCGGATATCTGTGAGACCCGACGCCGACCTAGTGATTCTTTCTTCACCATGTTTATCACAGTCACAACACTACAACGTTTGACAGTTAGCTATCCATTTCATGATAGCCCTATCCCAAATGACCTCCACGCCGTGTAAAATGTGACGATTTGAATGAACGGCACATAATATTATTGCAGAACCTTGGCAAGCAATTTCATACTACCAAACGTTCTGAAATTCTGTGATAAATATCGTGCGTGCCAGATTTCTACGCGCTACTTTTCGTAAGGGACAGCTTGGACGTCACGTTTTTATATTTCCATAGTGTTCACATGAACAGACACAATGAAATCGTGACTGACATGCAGCCACAATCAAAGCGTGACTGAGATGCAGTATGTATCTACCGATCAATGATAATAATTTTATGTAAAGAAAACATGGTGTCTTGCTGCCACCATTGATTATTTTTGAATTTAGAATTCATAACGGTCGTACGAAAAGGTTATTGTCGCTGTTCTGGGCGACGGCTGAGGACTAAATTTCGGCTCTGACGCATAGACTTGATAGTAGACGTATTTACACAATAACATGACCGTCAATGCATCGCAAAATTTATCTTTCACAGGCGACTACTGATGTTCCGTTATCGGAGTATGCAGATGCAACAGAGTCGGCGCCATTACGAGAAGAAAACCAAGGGCAACTTTGATGACATTTTCGAGGAATGTATAAACCAACACAAACCGGTGAACCAATATGGAAAACCTATGATTGGCTGGAGGTTTTTGTCAGTTTTCTACACAAGCTAATGGAAATTCTTTGATTCATTTTGAAATTTTGAATGGACCAATCAAGTGTCTTCAAACTGGAACATATTGCTTGATGCACTGCTGGTTCTATAAAACTGATAAACACTGTGCAGTGTTTGCTGTGTCTGCCAAAATAGTCAAGGGGTAACGAACTATTTGGAATAGATACCAGTACTCTAAAAAAAATGTGAGAAAAGAGGGTGAAAATTTAGAACTGATCAGTTTTGAGACGATGACGAAAGAACGAAAACTGTCGATTCGATCAAATCACATTCACAAAGAAATGTGTTGTGCTGTTTTTGTTGTTACTTCCAATAGGTGCTTGTAGAATAAAATAAGTTCCAACTTTACAAAGAACAATATTTACAAAGCTATCCAGATATGGTGGATACGTCATGTAATCCATGCAAACAATATCTCCTGACAAAGCGATACATCTGACGCATCATGTGAGAAAGTTGATTTCTTTAACTCTATCTATTGTGCCTGTCAGCTTCAGTTTAAAGAAAGAAATGACGTATCTTTTCCGAATCACGGGATGTTCGTGATAAGTTCACTCAAGGCAAAGTTCTTGGTTATTATTTTATTCTATAGTATCATTGCTAAACTTTAGTTGGTTCCGCATACTTAGGATGTGCCGATTTATTCCTGCAATTGTGACAGTGACAACCCTGTGTTCTATACATTTAAACGCAACATTAAAAGGGTGGTGGAAAACGATACCGGTGTGGAGGCTAAGAATGTCCGGTGGCTACGAGGGTCCGGTCCCTATCTTCTATCCCAGTTAGGACACTTTTCTCAACGAGTGTCCCTCCTTGGTTCCAATAGAAAAGGATAAGAAAAATGACACTAATAACCAGGATATTCTTATCTGTATCGTACCTGAGATACAACACATATCACGAATCGTTAGATTCTTGGTATGTGCTTTAGAATAGGTTTATCAGAAGACTATTCTGTGAAGTCATATGACGCAGTCAGTATGTCGGCACCTCTTCCCACTTCCCTTATATGTGTTGCAATTCTTATCCATCACTTACTGACAAGAAGTCATATGACCCGACATGAGATTCTCCTGGCGGACGTTTCGTCCCCGAGGCCCGCCCCCTGTACAGACCTTTTGGTCTTTGATATATGTTGGCATTTGTGGAAAGTTGATGCTGGGTCGACATCGGGTCTTACAGACTAGTATTTTGTGCTAATTGCCGTCATTTACATCTGACGACGATACAGCTCACCAATCGCCAATGTTCGAGTTGTCACAGCGAAACAGCTCACCAATTACCAGTATACGAGTTGTCAGAGCATTTTCATCATAGCTCGCTAGATTTGTATCTAATACCGCTTATGCCGGTGCTATGGGCCGTGTGGTCATATCATCCATGTTGCCACATGAACAGATACAATAAAAGCGTACCTGAGATACAACACATATCACAAATCGTTAGATTCTTGGTATGTGCTTTAGAATAGGTTTACCAGAAGACTATTCTGTGAAGTCATATGACGCAGTCAGTATGTCGGCACCTCTTCCCACTTCCCTTATATGTGTTGCAATTCTTATCCATCATTTACTGACAAGAAGTCATATGACCCGACAGACAAATATACTGACAGCACATTTCTAAAAGCATCAAAAGAATCAAATGTCCAGAGGAGAGGTTACAATATCCAGAGACGACACCTTAATGTTCCAATGTCCAGAAGAGGGTACACCTTAATGGTCCAATGTCCAGAAGAGAGTACACCTTTATGTTCCAATGTCCAGAGAGGAGTACACCTAAATGTTCCAATGTCCAGAAGAGAGTACACCCTAATGTTCAAATGTCCAGAGGAGTTTACACTTCAATGTTCCAATGTCCAGAAGAGAGTACACCTTAATGTTCAAATGTCCAGAGGAGAGTACACCTTAATGTTCCATTATCCAGAGAAGCGTACACTTAATGTTCCATTGTCCAGAAGAGAGTACGCCCTAATGTTTCAATGTCCAGAGGAGAGTACACTTTAAGGTTACAATGTCCAGAGGAGAGTAAGGTTCCAGAGGAGTGTACAGCTTAAGATTCCAGAGGAGAGTACACCTTCAGGTACCGAGAACCCTAGCGATCAGATATTGGATAGTTTTTGCCCCATTAAATTACAATGAAACTATAATTCGTAATAATTATGTTGTACCACATGATTAGTGCAACTCTGTCACTTAGCGCAAGGAAATTTCTCCCTCAGGGTCCAATGTCCAGAGGAGAGTAACCTTAATGTTCCAATGCCCAGAGGATAGTACACCATAATATTCCAAGAACCCTGGCGATTAGATTTTGGATATCATATATTTTTGCTTTATTAAATTGCAACAAAAATATTCATTCGTGAAAATATATACAATAATTCTTTTGTACAGCATGATTAGTGCAAACCGAGTCGTTTGGATTTAAGTAGACCGGATTGTGAACAGTCAGCCTTCAAATTGTCTCGGTAATAGCTTTGATCAAAAGTATTTTAACTTACATTTTCCTTCAAAATACTTTTCAAATCAAAAACCTGCCTCAGAAGAGTCGCCATTCTTCTGAATAATAACTTCGAAGTTAGGATAAAAATGATACATAAACTGGAAATTTTCTCGCTTTGGAATTCAAACCCCCAGATTTAACTTTCGCACTACGTTCATTGCATGCACCCAAGACAGATAATACTCCAGGTATATTTATCTGCTGTTCAAAATTTAATAGAAGAATGGAGCGATCAACATTACATCATCTGTGGTGATTGGAACCTGGTACAGAATCCATATATAGTATCCTAATCATCTTTTAAGAAAAGGGAACGAGCAGAAAAAGAAAAAGCGTTAAATGAAGAAATAAATAACTTCTTGTAAATAAAATTCTTGTAAAGTCTTACAAATCAAGACGTGGAGACAAATTTGATCGATGATATACAGCAATGAAAACAAACAATTACATGACATCAATAAGATTTGGCGGTATTCATACAAGAGCACAAATACGTTGGGCTGACAAAGGCGAGAAACACTAGCTATTTTCTCAGTATGGAACATAGAAACTTCTTGAACAAATCAATTCATAACTGGAATCGAAAATGCTGGTTGAGAAGATTTAAGAAAACCGGAAGATATTTTGAATGGAACTAAACCATATTATAGAAAACTGTACACTTAAAAAGATATCAGTCCAATAGACCTAAAGCAACTTTTCGAAAGCGTCAATCTACCAAAATTATTGCAGCAAAAATCGGACAAGTTGGAAGGAAATTTTGGCTGCTTTACAATCCTTAAACATGAGGCACCAGAGGTGCTAGAACCCCTCAGCTCTGTAATATTCTAGAAAAAATTATCAGTTATATCACGAGTGTGTGTACATGTGGCAGAGCAGTGTGATCAACAGTTTATTGAGCTGCCTCACTAAATGCCATATTGTACATGTAAGCAGCGTTTTGTTCGTTTTTTTTTTACATTTTTGCTTCTAAGCGCCCAGAACTATATTTTATAGTAGACGACTGGTTTGTTTAACACTTCACAATTCAGCTTTCCATTAAAGTCTATTATCGTAATTGTCGCCAACCAACGTTTTGAATCTCCAATTATAAAGGCAAACAACAGAGCAGAAGGACGATGGATGCAAGCTACTTTATTCAGAACAGAAACCCAACTATTAAGGCAAGGTTTTCTGATAATTTTATCCACACAGGCCACTAAAAATCCTCCCTCCCTACCCAGATTTATTTAAAAAAATGATGCTGAACAGGAATTTTTTTTTAACCAACCGGCCTAAAGCTTTGCTTATAGTTTTTGCCACCCCCCCCCTCCCGCCTGAGCCCGACAAAGTCCAAGTATGGCTATAGGGTTCCATCAAATATATTTGAAATTTCCTTTGGAAGGTAGTTTCAGTTAGCTTTTATCAAACATAATAGCTTTGGGACGTTTGAAGAAGTCGGAACCAAAATGATCACGCACATGGTTGTTGTTGTTGTAAATTGCACCTGTCGCACTTTCGTTATCAAGTTCGATTTAGAGATTTAATTCTCCTTCAGCAAAAACGTCTCATAATTCGTTTATACTTTACATTTGAAGATATAACCCCTAGCAAGTAAGTCGCTAGTTCAATTTAATATGTCACATCAAGAAAACAGACGTACGTCATCTCAAAGTACCGGTAAAGATTGGCTGCTGGTTGTCACATAAATAAATGAAGTCTGCACTAGGGGTTTTAGCGCGTATGGATACCTGAACTTGCTACTTATACTATAAAGGTTATCAAGACGTGAAAGTGATGAAAGCAATTCCTATAATTAATATCATCACCAACCTTACGTAACTTGAAAAAAAAACTTGTGGAAATCAAACCTTGGACTACCTTGGACTTCATTCGCAGGCGGATCAATCATTGAGAAAAACTTACGGGTTGGCCATACATGGGTTATGTCCCCTGGTATTTCGTGGAGAGCACTGATCATTCAGAAAAAGAAAAGGAGGGATAATTTGGTATTCAGGGGCAAAGCGGGCAATATTCCGTTGATATTTTGAAAGCAGAATGGAGACAAACCACTGATGAAAAGGGAAACATATGAAACGGTCTGTAGAACTACCTTCCATTATTCTTGGAGCAGTTTTCATTTGTGTTGTATCGGGTACCTTATTCAGTACCATTCCATTACCCGAGGGTTCCCGATTGTCAGTAGAATTTGACTAAAACATAATTCATAATAAAACTTGTTATTTAAAAAAAAAAATTTAAAATGATTCCACTATATCAAAAACCCAAAAGATACAAAAGACCCACCTACAAAATACATTCTGTACTGGATAGAAGTTTTGAGCAACTGCCTTCAGTAGTTTTCAATATATGGAATGTTAACGAAAATGGTACGGACGGACGGACGGACGGACAGACGGACTGACAGACAGACAGACAGACAGACGGACAGACGGACCCACAACAATACCCCTTAGCCCATTCGGGTTGAGGGGTAAAAAATGAAAAGAGTCGTGGGTCAGACGGTTGAACTGCCGAATGTTACAAATTTTTTGGAGAGACATCCGTGAATATTTGATAAAATAACTTGTATACCTAAAGACAGGGAGCTTAAGCACTTATTAAAAAATTGGAGACCAATAACATTGTTGAGCGCATCATACACGTATAAGATTGGGCCTCCTGCTATATATCGCACGATGTATGAAAACATGTTTGCCAGATATTATTAGTGAAGATCAGAAAGGCTTTATGGCCGAAAGACTTATTGGAAAAGCAACTAGATTAACTTATGACATAATGCCACATACCGAGACAAATCTCTTGACTGACTTCGCAAGAGCCTTTGATTCGGTTGAGAGGAGGTTCATACAAAACGATTGATTTTTTTTCAATTTTGGGAATTCTATTGTGTGGAATATACAATCTTCCGTGCCCGTCAATGGATTTAATTCTTTTTTTTTCTTGTATCATGCGGTTGTCGACAGCGTGGCCCTCTCTCTCCGTATCTATTTTTGCTGTGAGCAGAAATATTGGCAGTCTTGCTCAGGAATAGCAAAATGTGTGATCCTCTCTCCCCGTATCTATTTTTGCTGTGAGCAGAAATATTGACAGTCTTCCTAAAAAATAGCAAAATATTAACGAATAAAAATTAGCAACATAAAATTTATTTTAGCCGAATTTGCAGATGATACAACGATTTTTCTTCGTGGATCTTAGAAATGTTGACACTCCTGCTTGGAAATTCTCGATTTCTTTGACAAGTTTTCTGGTCTAAAAATAAATTTAGACAAAACAAAAGTTATATGGATAGGTTCCGAATAGAACAGCGATAAAATATACAAATTGAAATGGCAGCTTGATTGGTCACAAAGCTCCTTTCGTTTGCTAGGTCTAGAGTTCACGTTAAATCTATTAGAAATGGTCGAGCGAAATTATTAAGATAAGTCCATTGAAATGTCAATGAAAATATGGCCAAAAAGAGTAAATCTCTTCCATGGATGGGGGGTTATATTGGAATCATTGCTTTAGTCCAAATCAAACCAGTTATTCTTATCTCTGCAGAACCCTCCGCAGTCACTGGTAGACATTCGGAAGAGCTGCTTCAACTTTATCTGGAACGGAAAACCCTATAGAATATCTATAGAACGGGCAGGTAAAGATGTAAAGGATAAAGGCCTGAATATACTCTCAATAAAGCACACCATTCAGCCACAGAATATGTCCTGTCTATGATGATTACTAAACGGAAAACAAAAATGGAAATATTTGCTTTCAGAGACCTTTCCTGATTCTCTGAATCGTTTAAAAATTGCCTCCATTGCTCTAGAAACTTCAGATCTGCAATTAAATTAGTGACAAAACCCTTCTGGGGAGATGTGCTTCGTGCGTGGAATGGCTTGCAAAGAAATATGACTTATACGGAACCCGCACCCTCATCTTTCCGAAAACAGTTTAATCGCAAAATGATATTTCTTCAAATGGCAAACCATATTTTTCATAAAGATTGGCTTAAGGCTGGAGTCAACTTTGTCAACGATTTATTAAACAAAGAGGAAAATCATATATCATATACGGATTTTGTAAATATATACTCTTGTCGAACAAATTTCCTTTAATTCGATGGTTTCATTATATTACTGAGAGAAGCAGCAAAAGAATGCACTGACAAACTTCCATACCCCCTTTATTCCTTCAAATATCTCCCCACAGACCAGAATCAACAAAGTTTGTTAAATTTTATTTGAAATCTTAATGAACAACAATTTTGTCAAGTCGAGCGCCGACTTGAAATGAGACTGCAATGGGACAGACATTTAGTGAAAAAAAATGGCGTAAAATTAACCTTAATGTAAATAAACGCACTAATGATGTTAAATTCCGATGGTTTCAGTACCGTATTGTGAATCGTAGACTTACTACAAATATATTTGCTAACAAAAGTAATCCAAATAAATCAAGGCTATGCAGATTCTGTAAAGTTTGCCCTGAACGATGCTACAGTTCTTGTGGGAATGTGTTCACTCTGGACCATTCTGGAATTTAACAAATATACAAGCGTCTAGTCCGTCATTCAATATTCAGCCGTTGTCCATTAAAGAATTTCCGCGTCCCTAATCGAAAGACCTAATTAGCGATAAGGTAATTAATAATTAGCAATAATTAGCAATAAAGGTTGGCCAATGTCAGAATTATATTTAACTTTTTATTCTTTATCAAATTTCAAATATATAAGTATAAAGTGAACATACGTCTTCCAAACCATACAGTCCGAAGCGAAAATTATATATGAATTAGAGAAATGCATAAATAGACAAAACGCAGAATGAAGTAAATTTGAAAGACGTTGGTCTTCCTTACACCTTTTATTTAGAGATAACGCTTAATTGACCACATAGGAGGTAAAAAAGCACTTTCATGATACGTCACATTTTTAGGCTTAACTTATATGTATGCCAGGATTTTTTTCACCAATATTTGGGTATCATACATGAGATGATCTAGACCATTAATGGTATCAATTTGTGTCTTTCTTTAATTTGAGAATGAGTCGGCCATAGCAAATAATGTACATATTCACACAGTTGGTATGTCATTAATGTGCAGAGGTGAGCAGTATGTTTTATCTGTCTTTATGTTTGTCATTGTGTATTTATGAAAAAATGTCGGAAAAAAATAATGGAATTAAACTGATGAACAGATTAAAGGTTATTAATGGATGGCGATGCCCCCGCAGTGATTGCGTGACAATGTGACTCACCAGCTTAGAATGGTCTCCTCTTAAGCAGGCGAAAATGTTGCCACTTATTTCACGTAAGGAAACATATATTCCCCAAAAAACAATATCTCCTGGAGTAATAGTAATAGTTATAGTAATTAATGAATGTTTAATAATTTTCCATTGGTAAATTTGGACCACTAAGAAGGAGGTAAGATTACAAGCAAGTTATCAGCAATACATTCTAGAAAAACGAGGTGGATATTTTGGTGGTGAAAACCACTCAAGAGTGCATGAGAGGCGGTTTTCTTCAATTTATTCATCGATTCTTTGAAACGGTTAAAATGGGAGATTTAACTTATAACCGATTGGTAATTCAGTAAAAATCTCCAATTTGTAATATGTTTGCTGTAAAAGTGTAAAGCACAGTGTTTTAACCTATCACTAAATTCTGGAATTTTTCCTACTCACTGGAAAATTTTCAATGTTACACCAATCTTCAAGAAAGGCGCAAGTGCATTGTGTTCGAACTACCGTCCCATTTCACTATTGAGCTGGCTTAGCAAGGTAATGGAGCGGGTAGTTGTGAAGTATATGATATAACAAAGAACCAATCTGTTTTTTTACCGTCGCAGTCCACAGTTACACAGCTGTTTGACATATACAACGACATAGTGACTGCTCTCGACCAACAGAAAGAAGTACAGTTAGTTTTCTTTGACATCTCTAAGGCATTCGATCGGGTATGGCATGGAGGACTAATACAAAAACTTAAACAATTTGGAATTTGCGATAATGTGTTCAAGTGGTTAGATAGCTATTTGAAGAATAGATTCCAGAGAGGAATCGAGTCAGAGTCGTTACCTATCCACGCTGGTGCTCTACAAGGATCAGTTCTGGGACCAGTCTTATTCCTCCTGTTTATCAATGATCTACCCATTCGAATCCTTAACAACATACGCATATTTGCAGGCGACACGTGTTTATATATCATTTCTGATCAACACACTACCACTCTTCCAAGTATTAACCATGATCTGAGCCTCATAACTGATTGAGCCGCTCAGTGGTTAGTTGACTTTAATGCTTCTAAAACAATCTCCCTTTTGATATCGAGGCGACTACATCAATCTCATGTTGGTATTGTCTTCGACAAGAATCTAGTGACTGCTTCATTGAATCATAAACATCTCGGGCTAACTCTCAATAACAGGGCTGGCACGACCATATAGAGAACATAATAGTTACAGCACAACGCAATTTATCCGTTCTGAGGGGCTTAAAGTATTTGTTGGACCGAAAAAGCCTGGAAATTATGTACAAAAGTTTTATTAGACCAAGTTTAGAATATGCCGATATCGTTCGGGATTATATAGACAACATCCTAGTTAACAAATTAGAAAACATCCAAAAAGAAACACACTGCGAGTTATTACTGGCCTCACGAGAAGCTGTCCATCTGAAACTTTGTACACGGAGTCCGGTTTGGAATTGTTATCCACCAGACGATATATGCATCGTCTTGCCATGCTATATAAAATAGTTAATGGTATGGCCGCCTATAGCACTGAATAGACATCTTCCTCCACTCGCACGTGACAGAAATCCATATCATATACGTCATGTGGATCAATTTACACCACACCGGTGCCGCATCGAACTCAGTCTTTCGTAGTTCGTTTTTTCCGGCTACAATTCGTGATTGGAATACATTACCCGTTCCCGTGAGGAACTCTGCTAGCCTTCCACAGTTCAAACACCAATTAATAAAAATGTATGCTAAACCTATCCCTCCTCCTTGGAATTATATTGGCCCATGGTCACAAAACATCCTACTGTGTCGAATTCGTAATGGATGCAGCAACTTGCAACGACACTTGTTTGGGAATCATGTAAGCGACAACGCGATATGTAACTGCGGCTGCCTTGACGAAACTGTCGAGCACTTTTTCTTCCACTGTCCCTTTTTTATCACTCAAAGACAACGTTTGATTGCTAATCTGCTGGACATCTACGATGATCCCTATACGGTCACTTGTCCCAATCTCCTTTTTGGAGATTGTGATAAAAGTCTAACAGAAAATATTAATATCCAGATGTACCTGGGAGCTTTTGCTATAGAAACCAACAGGTTCCAACGCTGACTTGTGATTTTCGCGATCAGATAGAAATGAAACACTTCTTCATATGTAGGTCATTCGCCCCAGATGCAGCTTCTGACCAATGACACTCCCTCCGTCCAATACTACGTTTCAACATTACAGCATTAATGGAAATAACTTATTTAAACCGAAATATTTTTTGTTTGTATGTTTATTCTTTACTACTAAAATATTTACATCATCACCCATCATCACTCAACTAATTGTTGTATATACGACTGGGAGACACACTAACGAGCTCCGGCTCATTGTGCTCCCACTGATTCAATGAAATATTGTTTAAACCAATATACCACATTTTGTAGGTTTATACGTGTATTTCCTGAGTTGTATAAATTTATCAACTTTCCCACACTAACCGTGCGTAAAATAACCATTGAGCACGCATTTGAAAACATTATTATTATTATCAACAAAGAGTATAATGAAAGGTTGAAAACATTTTTTAAACCTTGGCAACCTTTCTTTCCTTTTCTCGTCCACTGATATTGGCACGATGCACCTGTCTCGTTTGGCATCGTGCCAAGGTTAGTGGACGAGTTCATTTGGTCTCTCAGATGGAGCGTTATTCTGTCAGCTGAGCTAGGCTCTGTGGAAATACTTGGATTTAGGTCAATTTGTGTCGCTTTGTTAATCAATTTCACGATGAAAACAGCAGGTAGTAAACGTGAGAAAGAAATTTGTGAGTTTATTCGATTGTATGAAGCAGACGACCCCTTCCTCTCGCGCCTTGTAAAATAGAATTTTCCAATGGACACCTGCACTTGACACATGTAAATTTCACACAGCCGTGATAAACACTCAATAATTGCAGATAACTCTCTAACTAATAGATATAACTCTCTATATACTACATACAGACGAAATAAAAATAAAATACCCAGCATCTGGGATAAAACATCCCCGGTATCAAGGAATGTATTTCGCTTTCTCTTGTTAAATCTGAAATTAAAACCCAATTACTGTGCGACCTAGTTAATAGTTTGAATGCACCCATGGAAGAAGAAAGGTGAAGTATTACATATTTTATTCACCCCTGTACGTAAAGCACTATAATTTCAACACAATAGGATGGATCACGCTCCATTGGGTTTCAATGATAAATTATTCAGAAGCTTGTGTATACTTTGATGAACATATATATTTTTTAATTTCAGCGCAATTCACTGTCAAAAATGGTGACACGTAAATCCGAAAGGCGAAACTATCCAGGTCACACAGTTATATGTAGGATTTAAACCCGTCTGACCTGGACTTGTCCAGGACTGCATATTTCTCTTATGCTTTGAGCTAAGGAGCTGCTCTAGCAGAAAATATAAAAGAAAATCCAAGATGGCCGCTTCGATGACGTCACAGTGACGTCATCTACAAAATAGGCATTTTTTTGGTGGATTTTTCGGTCAGATTTTTCGAAATTTTTCAAATCATTTTTCGTCCGTGGTCCGTCGTCCGTCGTCCGTCCGTGGTCCGTCGTCCGCCCGTCGTCAGTCCGTCCGTAAACAATTCTTGTTACCGCGATTTCTCAGGAACTACTGAATGGATCTTTTTCAAATTTGGTACACAGGTTTCCCTTGGGGTGTAGTTGTGCAAGAAATCTGTTCTGGTCCGATTCGAAAATCCAATATGGCCACAAGGCAGCCATCTTGGATTTCCCCATGAAACGTTGTTATCGTGATTTCTCAGGAACTACTGCATGGATCTTTCTCAAATTTGGTACAGAGGTCCCACATGGGGTCTAGTTGAGCAAGATACCCTTTCTGGTCCGATTCGAAAATCCAATATGGCCACCAGGCATCCATCTTGGATTTCCCCATGAAACCTTGTTACCGCGATTTCTCAGGAACTACTGCACGGATCTTTTTCAAATTTGGTACACCGGTTCCCCTTGGGGTCTAGTGGTGGAAGAAACCTTTTTTGGTCCGATTCGAAAATCCAATATGGCTGCCTCTTGGATTTCCCCATGAAACCTTGTTATCGCGTTTTCTCAGAAACTACTTCATGGATCTTTCTCAAATTTGGTACACAGGTCCCACATGGGGTCTAGTTGAGCAAGATACCTTTTCTGGTCCGATTCGAAAATCCAATATGGCCACCAGGCAGCCATCTTGGATTTCACCATGAAACTTAGTTATCGTCATTTCTCAGTACTGCATGGATCTTTCTCAAATTTGGTACACAGATTCCCCTTGTGGCCCAGCTGTGCAAGATACCTTTTTTGGCTGCTAGGTGGCCATCTCGAATTTCCCCTTGAAACACTGTTATCGTGAATTTTCAGGAAATATTTCATGGATCTCTCTGAAATTTGGTACACAGGTCCCACATGGGGCTTAGTTGTGCAAGATACCTTTTTGGTCCGATTCGAAAATCCAGTTAATACAGTCTTCTCGAGTTGTCTATAATCTATAATACTTTAATACAATAAACCCGTCAGTCACGGGCATATTTTCACAACAACCTACAATGTCTTCGTCACGAAAATCTTCAAATTTCTCGTCCAACATACTCGACGCCTGTGGATGTCTCTTCGACCTATCTGGCTTCGTACAAAACCGGCGGATGTGCAAATATTTCAAGCAATTGTAGCAGCGCTTATCAAAACTTTCGGGTTTGGTTGTATTTGAATTGTCATAGTCCGAATTTCGTTTCAAATTTGGGTTAAAGTTACGTTTTTCCGGATTACTGGAACGATACGTACCACTGTGCGCCTCCCTATACTGATCAGCCAATGTTGCCATTTGATCAACGCTACTTGGTATTCTTTCTTTCAAAAAGAGAGCTAAGTCTTTGTCACACGAACCGATCAATTGTTCCCTTAACAATAAATCCCTCAAGTCATCATATGACCTTTCCTCAACTTTACCCAACTCGACCCACCTATCAAAATAATTGCCTAATCTAGCAGCAAATTGATTAAAGGTTTCAGTTCGATCCGGTTTACAAGTCCTAAACTTGTGACGAAAGCCTTCTTCCGTCAACTGAAAGCTATGTAATAGGGCCTCCTTTAACTTATCAAAATTCAAAGCATCTTCACTAGGTAACCTAGCAAACACTTCCAATGCTTTACCTGTTAACAATGCGCTGAGATTAACAGCCCAGTCTGCACTATGCCACTTTTGACTCTCTGCAAACCTTTCAAATCTATTTAAGTAGGCATCTAAATCGTCTTTAGATTCATCAAACACAGGTAGTTTTGGCCTAGTCGCCTTAACAGTGTCACTCCCAAATGCCTTTGCACCATTATCCAAGTGTTGACCTTTAATTTTCTCTAACTCAATTTGCTTTTCCAACAATTCTATCTTGGCATTCTTTTCCCCCTCTTCTCTTTCCCATTCTCTTACCCTAACTCTTTCCTCTCTATCAAATTTTTCCTTAATTTTCCCATCTACAAAGTCTAATAGGGTTTTCTCTTTTAGACCTAATCTCTCCCCTATGTCAAGCATTTTTTCATAATCCAAATCCATTTCGCTATCAATTGGTGAGTCATAAGGCACTACCAATAAAAATGTGATAGCCACACAACAGAACGATGTGGACAGAAGTATTTTGGAGATCATGGTATCGTACACAAAATATGCATTATTAAATAGCGTCTTGGGCAAAATGCCTTAATCATTATCAGAATTAGCAGTATAGTACACTAAGACGCCACACAGACAAAAAAAATCAATACAGAATATTCACAGTGTCAACTAATCTGGTATTGCCACAATTTGAAAAGTTTTCGATTTTACTCAAAATTTGGACAAGCCCCCAAAATGTCACGATGAAACCTGTGACGTAGCGTCAACCAGACTAATTGACAACAAACACTTATTTACAAGAAAACATTTAACATTTATATAGAACTCCAAACACGATATACATATAAATAACGGTCGCGACTGTACAAAAAACACTAATATTCACGAAACATCACGAAACAGTCCGGTTATCACACACAAACGGTTCAACTTTTTTATTCCCTCCGGAGATAGTGAACTCCTGAACACGGCCTGTTCTGCACACAGTCCAATGGTATAACACGTTAATGTCCGGTCACGACCTGTAGCGTCTGTGCCGTACATCCCCATCCAGTGGCGAACAATAATTCAGGCCCCGTCCTACACACAGTCCAGTGGTACCCATTAGCGTCGGTCACGACTTGTAACGTCCGTGCCATACATCTGGACTCCTACGTGTAACAGGCCCACAAATTAACCGGACACACAAAACAGGTTGTCTGAAATACACGGAATAATCGCTCTCAATACATAACTAGTATTGTTCCGTTATCGTTATCAATTACTATTCAATTAGCCATTAACAGTTACTCAATGCAAATGCGTACGTTCATTTCACTGAAGAAAATACAGTTAATACGAATGAATGTAGATAACTTACATCGGTAATAAATATTACAGACAATTATATACAATAAACCTCCATATGTTTCCCACATTATAGAAAAACCTAGTAACTCTTATACTCACGGTTTACAAGACCAAGCACATACAGACAGAGTCTCCGAGGTTGGAAACGTCCACACCCCGCTGGCGTTTGAGAGAGACTAACGAAATATAGCATTTAGCCACAGCTCAACAACTCACAACAGATTTTGCACACGACACCACAAAACCACAACCTGTTTGACCGGTTTGTACTGCCAACGCAAATAACGAATCATAGACGTTCTATGATGCGTTAAAATTATGTATTAGCTTGGTCTTTACGTGTTACAGTTGTATACTGCAACATTGTTTTAATAAGCAGAATATAGAGTTCCATATGGCTTATAATAATACATATTCCACAATCAAAATATATCTTCCTACTAATATACAAATGATTCACAATCTCTGCATATGCAGACTGGTGTTGTATTTTTAGACTTGAGAAAAGCATTTGACACTGTCAATCACGCTGTTTTATTGCACAAATTATCTCTTTATGGTGTACAGGGGCCTTTATTGAAATGGTGCCAGTCCTATTTAATGGATAGAAAGCAATGTGTAACCTGGAAAGGCACCACTTCAAATTTTATGAATGTAAATATAGGTGTCCCACAAGGGTCGATTTTAGGACCGTTATTTTTCATATTATATATTAACGATCTCCCTGACATTTTAACATGCTCAAGTCTAGATTTGTATGCAGACGATAGCTCCCAGTCTTGTAGTGGGAAAAATGTAACTGAAGTAGAAATTAAGCTCAACACTGATCTGCAAAATATTCAGAAATGGATGTTCCTAAATAAATTGAGTCTGAATTTATCTAAAACTAAATGTATGCTTATAGGGTCCGCACAAAAGCTGGCTAGATCACTTCAACTATCGGTTACATTGGACAACATTCCAATAGAAATTGTGACAGAATTTAAACTTCTAGGCATTGTCATTGACCATGCTTTAACATGGCAAAATCATCTGTCGCAACTCTGTAAAAAGATATCAAGGAAACTTGGTGTTTTAAGACGCATGAGTCATTTTATGCCTCGCAATACTCTTGTTTTACTGTACAATGCACTTGTTTTCCCGCACTTTGAATTTTGTTCTACCGTTTGGGGCAATGTTTCAAATCAACTCTCTATCAATATGTTGTATAAACTCCAAAAAAGAACTGCCAGAATCATTCTCAAGCCCAAAGACTTTTTAACTCCCACGGCTGATCTTTTTAACGTACTGAACTGGATGCCAATCCAACATAGAATCTTATACAAAAGAGCCGTTTTGGCATTTAAAGTTTTTAGAAACATTGCCCCACGATATCTAAATACTTTTACATTTGTTACATCTGTACATAGCTACAACACACGTGCTGCTCAACGCAGTACGCAGTACGCAGTATTTTAAAAGAAGTTTTATCTACTCCGCAAGTATTTTATGGAATACCCTAAGCACGTCTATTAAAAATTCCGCCAACGTTCTGTCGTTTAAAAGAGCATATCTAAAATCATACTTTGAACGCTGAATCGATCCTGTTGCTATGATGCTTAACTCTAGTCATATTATCCACTTTATTTCATTATATTTATCCATTTTATGACTGTCGTACACTGTATATTTTAATTCATTTTTAATTTTTTATTATTATTTTATATTTATTTTTTTGTGTTTTTTTTAATTATTATTATTTTTATTTATTTATTAGTTTTTTCCCCCAAGTAATATTATAATCAGTTTTACTAATATTGTATATATGTTTTAAACGCAGGGCCGCAATGTAAACTAGTTCTTCAACTAATTGTGTAACCCTGGATAAATAAAGGTTCTATCTATCTATCTATCTATCTATCTATATGCAAATCATGTACACCTTCACATAGTATCAGTATGTGGAGACTAAGTACCGGACCGAACATGAAGAAGTCAATTCCAAAATCAGACTATCTAATCCCCTGTCCTGATACCAATCCGTGACACTACTTTTCCCCTATGGGGGGAAAAAAGTGCATACGTTTTTTTTCTCGATACCTTCAATATTTACAAAACTTGAAAATCTTAGTTTTCGTGCTCTATGCTCGAACTACGGCTGAGATAGTCCGCGCCAATGTTTTCAGATCCTCTGATTGCAATTAATCGGAATCTATATGGCTGTAGAGTTAAAGCCCACCGCATTAACCGACCATTTGTCACTTTCGCCTGGTTGAGATATATTAATGGCTGGTGATCTGTCTCAAGCATAAATTCTTGTCCATACAAATATGCCTGGAATTTTTGAATTCCCCAGACAATTCCATAACACTCCTTCTCGATAGTGGAATAGGCCCTCTCGCGTGGCAATAACTTTTTGCTCACGTACGCAATGGGAAATTTCTCGCCATTTTCCTCCTGCAGGAGAACCGCACCAATACCGGTGTCCGAGGCATCAGTTTGTACAATAAAGGGTCTCTCGAAATCAGAAAGACGCAGAATCGGTGAACTCGATAAATGGGCTTTCAACGCATTGAATGAGTTTTCTTGACTTTCACCCCATACAATTTTGTTCGACTGGCCCTTCTTTGTCAAGTCTGTAAGTGGTACCGCGAGTGCAGCAAAATTTGGTATGAACTTCCGGTAATATCCCGCCAGGCCAAGAAACGACCGAACTTGTTTTTTCGTTTCCGGTCTGCAGGAATCAAGAACGGTTTTAACTTTTTCAGGATTTGGACGAACACTCGAATTTCCCACAATCAGACCCAAGAAATCTAGACTGCCATATCCAAAGAAACATTTCGAAGGACGAGCTGTCAAGTTCGCCTCGCGTATTCTAATCAGAACTCGCCGAACCGCTCGTTTATGTTGCTCCCAAGTTTCAGTATGAACAAGGATATCGTCAATATAGTTCGTGGCCTCTTCTATGTCGTGAAGCAACTTCCGCATCATGTGACTGAAGGATGCTGGGGCATTAACCAACCCAAAAGGCATAACTCTAAACTGAAATAATCCTTCCGGTGAAAGGAACGCGGTCTTTTCCTTTGAGCTTCTTCCCATGGGCAGTTGCCAATAACCTTTGCTGAGGTCAATTTTTGTGAAGAACCGACTTTTCGTCAATCTAGTGAATATTTCCTCCGTGCTAGGTATAGGTTCGGCATTGAACACAGTAATCCGGTTTAGGCGTCTGAAATCTACACAAAATCGATTACTTCCGTCCGGTTTCTTGACAAGAACTATGGGAGCTGCATACGGTGATTCAGAAGGCTCAATAACTCCCAACTTTAACATTTCCTTAACCTCATTCTGAACAGTTTTCCGCATGGCAAATGGTAATGGATACGGTTTTGAACGAACGGGAGTGTCAGTTGTCAACTTTATCTCGTGTTCCACTAAATTAGTTCTGCCTGGAATGTCGGTCAAAATGTCAGAAAACTCACCCAAAATCTCCTGCATCTCCGCATTCTGTTCTGCCGACAAAGTTTCACCCACATGTACGTCAGTTACACACTCCTTACCGATCAAAGGGAATTGTACCAAATCGTCTGATGAAACTGGGTCATTGTCGTCTATCACCGCCGAACACACAGAATCCACGGCGCCAGAGCAGATGGAAACTTCCACATCCGGTTTCACACACGCTGAAATACATTCTCGAATTTCATATTTCTTCAACAAATTTGCGTGATATGTTTTGGTACTTCCGTGCACATTTAATCTGTAATCACAATAACCTACCGGTTCCACCACAGTGTATGGACCTTTCCATTGCATCAAAAGTTTATTGTTATCAGTGGGTAGTAATACTAGGGCTTTGTCACCAATTTTAAACTTTCTGGTTCTACTTCTACGGTCGTAGTATCGTTTGTAGCATTGCTTGGACTTTCGCAGTTCATCATGCGCGACTTTACCCGTGTCTTCTAATCTTGACTTCAGATGTATGAGGTACTGATATGTACTTTTGACTTCAGGATTCTCTATTTCCTGGGTCCAGATTTCCTTCAAAATAGACATAGGCCCTCTAACAGTTCGCCCATACAAAGTTCAAATGGAGAGAACCCCAAACAGTCCTGAGGAGACTCGCGGTACGCGAACAACAAAGGTGAAAGATAGCGATCCCAGTCTTTAGGCCGTTCCGCACACATTTTCCGCAGCATGCTTTTCAACGTGCCATTGAATCTCGCAACTAGGCCATTGCATGCTGGGTGATATGGAGTAGTGGTGAGTCGTTTCATAGATAACAGTCTACTGACTTCCTTCATTACACCGGAGGTAAACTGGGAACCCAAGTCCGTCAGTATTTCACGCGGAACGCCAACTCGTGTGAAAATGTCAACTAATGCCTCCGCCACGCGTTCGGCCTCTATTCCCTTAAGGGCCACCGCTTCTGGATATCTCGTGGCGTAATCGACAAGAGTAAGTATATCACGATTTCCACGCTCGGTTACTGGCTTCATAGGTCCAACTATATCGACTGCAATACGATGGAAGGGAACTTCAATTAAGGGCATATCCCCCAGTGGTACTCTAGTAACTCTAACTTTTGGAAAAGTTCTCTGGCAGACATCACACGACCTACAGTAGCGAGTGACGTCACTTTGGATCCCAGGCCAACAAAAGTTAGTCAATACTTTTCGAGCTGCTTTCCGCGAACCTAAATGGCCCCCGAGCATACTCTCATGCGCCAAAGACATAACTTTCCGTCGATGTTTTCTCGGTACCACCAGTTGAGTAAAAACTTTTCCATGTTCAGTTTTTGGCGAGTGGTACTCCCTATATATCAGTCCATTCCGTTTGAAGAATTTAACGGAGTTCTTTTGAGTCACACGGGCCAGACCAGTGGCAGCCAGTTCCCGAATTTTGGTTAGAGACTTTGTCTTCCTGTTGATCAATTTTAAATTGTTCGGCAGTTACCTCGGACATTACCTGGGGTACCTTTAGGGGCTTAATAGGTTTGGCCTGCATCTGTTTTTGTCCACGAGTTTGTACAGCCTGAGCCAGTTCCGCATTCACTCTTGATTTCTTACCCCTCCAATTTGGGTCTGGATCATTAGCGGCACGCACGCCTTCGATGTTTCCTATAATTAAATCATATAGAGGCGACTCCATGCAAAGCGCGTCTACAGTTCCCATATAAAAAGGAGTGTTCACACAAACTGTAGCTATCGGGACCTCCCTAACAGTTCCATCCATCAGAAAACAACGCCTAGTTTTATCCCCAATTTGTTCTGGAGAAATGCAACAGCGTTTCACCACGACTCCGCTACATCCCGTATCTCTCAAAACAGTTACTTTGTTGGATCCAATAAACCCGTCAGTCACAGGCATATTTTCACAACAACCTACAATGTCTTCGTCATGAAAATCTTCAAATTTCTCGTCCAACATACTCGACGCCTGTGGATGTCTCTTCGACCTATCTGGCTTCGTACAAAACCGGCGGATGTGCCCATATTTCAAGCAATTGTAGCAGCGCTTATCAAAACTTTCGGGTTTGGTTGTATTTGAATTGTCATAGTCCGAATTTCGTTTCAAATTTGGGTTAAAGTTACGTTTTTCCGGATTACTGGAACGATACGTACCACTGCGCGCCTCCCTATACTGATCAGCCAATGTTGCCATTTGATCAACGCTACTTGGTATTCTTTCTTTCAAAAAGAGAGCTAAGTCTTTGTCACACGAACCGATCAATTGTTCCCTTAACAATAAATCCCTCAAGTCATCATATGACCTTTCCTCAACTTTACCCAACTCGACCCACCTATCAAAATAATTGCCTAATCTAGCAGCAAATTGATTAAAGGTTTCAGTTCGATCCGGTTTACAAGTCCTAAACTTGTGACGAAAGCCTTCTTCCGTCAACTGAAAGCTATGTAATAGGGCCTCCTTTAACTTATCAAAATTCAAAGCATCTTCACTAGGTAACCTAGCAAACACTTCCAATGCTTTACCTGTTAACAAGGCGCTGAGATTAACAGCCCAGTCTGCACTATGCCACTTTTGACTCTCTGCAAACCTTTCAAATCTATTTAAGTAGGCATCTAAATCGTCTTTAGATTCATCAAACACAGGTAGTTTTGGCCTAGTCGCCTTAACAGTGTCACTCCCAAATGCCTTTGCACCCTTATCCAAGTGTTGACCTTTAATTTTCTCTAACTCAATTTGCTTTTCCAACAATTCTATCTTGGCATTCTTTTCCCTCTCTTCTCTTTCCCATTCTCTTACCCTAACTCTTTCCTCTCTATCAAATTTTTCCTTAATTTTCCCATCTACAAAGTCTAATAGGGTTTTCTCTTTTAGACCTAATCTCTCCCCTATGTCAAGCATTTTTTTCATAATCCAAATCCATTTCGCTATCAATTGGTGAGTCATAAGGCACTACCAATAAAAATGTGATAGCCATACAACAGAACGATGTGGACAGAAGTATTTTGGAGATCATGGTATCGTACACAAAATATGCATTATTAAATAGCGTCTTGGGCAAAATGCCTTAATCATTATCAGAATTAGCAGTATAGTACACTAAGACGCCACACAGACAAAAAAAATCAATACAGAATATTCACAGTGTCAACTAATCTGGTATTGCCACAATTTGAAATGTTTTCGATTTTACTCAAAATTTGGACAAGCCCCCAAAATGTCACGATGAACCTGTGACGTAGCGTTAACCAGACTAATTGACAACAAACACTTATTTACAAGAAAACATTTAACATTTATATAGAACTCCAAACACGATATCAAAATGTCACGATGAACCTGTGACGTAGCGTCAACCAGACTAATTGACAACAAACACTTATTTACAAGAAAACATTTAACATTTATATAGAACTCCAAACACGATATACATATAAATAACGGTCGCGACTGTACAAAAAACACTAATATTCACGAAACATCACGAAACAGTCCGGTTATCACACACAAACGGTTCAACTTTTTTATTCCCTCCGGAGATAGTGAACTCCTGGACACGGCCTGTTCTGCACACAGTCCAATGGTATAACACGTTAATGTCCGGTCACGACCTGTAGCGTCTGTGCCGTACATCCCCATCCAGTGGCGAACAATAATTCAGGCCCCGTCCTGCACACAGTCCAGTGGTACCCATTAGCGTCGGTCACGACTTGTAACGTCCGTGCCATACATCTGGACTCCTACGTGTAGCAGGCCCACAAATTAACCGGACACACAAAACAGGTTGTCTGAAATACACGGGATAATCGCTCTCAATACATAACTAGTATTGTTCCGTTATCGTTATCAATTACTATTCAATTAGCCATTAACAGTTACTCAATGCAAATGCGTACGTTCATTTCACTGAAGAAAATACAGTTAATACGAATGAATGTAGATAACTTACATCGGTGATAAATATTACAGACAATTATATACAATAAACCTCCATATGTTTCCCACATTATAGAAAAACCTAGTAACTCTTATACTCACGGTTTACAAGACCAAGCACATACAGACAGAGTCTCCGAGGTTGGAAACGTCCACACCCCGCTGGCGTTTGAGAGAGACTAACGAAATATAGCATTTAGCCACAGCTCAAGAACTCACAATAGATTTTGCACACGACACCACAAAACCACAACCTGTTTGACCGGTTTGTACTGCTAACGCAAATAACGAATCATAGACGTTCTATGATGCGTTAAAATTATGTATTAGCTTGGTCTTTACGTGTTACAATTGTATACTGCAACATTGTTTTAATTAGCAGAATATAGAGTTCCATATGGCTTATAATAATACATATTCCACAATCAAAATATATCTCCCTACTAATATACAAATGATTCACAAGCTCTGCATATGCAAATCATGTTCACCTTCACATAGTATCAGTATGTGGAGACTAAGTACCGGACCGAACATGAAGAAGTCAATTCCAAAATCAGACTATCTAATCCCCTGTCCTGATACCAATCCGTGACACTACTTTTCCCCTATGGGGGAAAAAAGTGCATACGTCTTTTTTTTTATACCTTCAATGTTTACAAAACTTGAAAATCTTAGTTTCCGTGCTCTATGCTCGAACTACGGCTGAGATAGTCCGCGCCAATGTTTTCAGATCCTCTGATTGCAATTAATCAGAATCTATATGGCTGTAGAGTTAAAGCCCACCGCATTAACCGACCATTTGTCACTTTCGCCTGGTTGAGATATATTAATGGCTGGTGATCTGTCTCAAGCATAAATTTTTGTCCATACAAATATGCCTGGAATTTTTGAATTCCCCGGACAATTCCATAACCCTCCTTCTCGATAGTGGAATAGGCCCTCTCGCGTGGCAATAACTTTTTGCTCACGTACGCAATGGGAAATTTCTCGCCATTTTCCTCCTGCAGGAGAACCGCACCAATACCGGTGTCCGAGGCATCAGTTTGTACAATAAAGGGTCTCTCGAAATCAGAAAGACGCAGAATCGGTGAACTCGATAAATGGGCTTTCAACGCATTGAATGAGTTTTCTTGACTTTCACCCCATACAATTTTGTTCGACTGGCCCTTCTTTGTCAAGTCTGTAAGTGGTACCGCGAGTGCAGCAAAATTTGGTATGAACTTCCGGTAATATCCCGCCAGGCCAAGAAACGACCGAACTTGTTTTTTCGTTTCCGGTCTGCAGGAATCAAGAACGGTTTTAACTTTTTCAGGATTTGGACGAACACTCGAATTTCCCACAATCAGACCCAAGAAATCTAGACTGCCATATCCAAAGAAACATTTCCAAGGACGAGCTGTCAAGTTCGCCTCGCGTATTCTAATCAGAACTCGCCGAACCGCTCGTTTATGTTGCTCCCAAGTTTCAGTATGAACAAGGATATCGTCAATATAGTTCGTGGCCTCTTCTATGTCGTGAAGCAACTTCCGCATCATGTGACTGAATGATGCTGGGGCATTAACCAACCCAAAAGGCACAACTCTAAACTGAAATAATCCTTCCGGTGAAAGGAACGCGGTCTTTTCCTTTGAGCTTCTTCCCATGGGCAGTTGCCAATAACCTTTGCTGAGGTCAATTTTTGTGAAGAACCGACTATTCGTCAATCAAGTGAATATTTCCTCCGTGCTAGGTATAGGTTCGGCATTGAACACAGTAATCCGGTTTAGGCGTCTGAAATCTACACAAAATCGATTACTTCCGTCCGGTTTCTTGACAAGAACTATGGGAGCTGCATACGGTGATTCAGAAGGCTCAATAACTCCCAACTTTAACATTTCCTTAACCTCATTCTGAACAGTTTTCCGCATGGCAAATGGTAATGGATACGGTTTTGAACGAACGGGAGTGTCAGTTGTCAACTTTATCTCGTGTTCCACTAAATTAGTTCTGCCTGGAATGTCGGTCAAAATGTCAGAAAACTCACCCAAAATCTGCTGCATCTCCGCATTCTGTTCTGCCGACAAAGTTTCACCCACATGTACGTCAGTTACACACTCCTTACCGATCAAAGGGAATTGTACCAAATCGTCTGATGAAACTTGGTCATTGTCGTCTATCACCGCCGAACACACAGAATCCACGGCGCCAGAGCAGATGGAAACTTCCACATCCGGTTTCACACACGCTGAAATACATTCTCGAATTTCATATTTCTTCAACAAATTTGCGTGATATGTTTTGGTACTTCCGTGCACATTTAATCTGTAATCACAATTACCTACCGGTTCCACCACAGTGTATGGACCTTTCCATTGCATCAAAAGTTTATTGTTATCAGTGGGTAGTAATACTAGGGCTTTGTCACCAATTTTAAACTTTCGTGTTCTGCTTCTACGGTCATAGTATCGTTTGTAGCATTGCTTGGACTTTCGCAGTTCATCATGCGCGACTTTACACGTGTCTTCTAATCTCGACTTCAGATCTATGACGTACTGATATGTACTTTTGACTTCAGGATTCTCTATTTCCTGGGCCCAGATTTCCTTCAAAATAGACATAGGCCCTCTAACAGTTCGCGCATACAAAAGTTCAAATGGAGAGAACCCCAAACAGTCCAGAGAAGACTCGCGGTACGCGAACAACAAAGGTGAAAGATAGCGATCCCAGTCTTTAGGCCGTTCCGCACACATTTTCCGCAGCATGCTTTTTAACGTGCCATTGAATCTCTCAACTAGGCCATTGCATGCTGGGTGATATGGAGTTTCATAGATAACAGTCTACTGACTTCCTTCATTACACCGGAGGTAAACTGGGAACCCAAGTCCGTCAGTATTTCACGCGGAACGCCAACTCGTGTGAAAATGTCAACTAATGCCTCCGCCACGCGTTCGGCCTCTATTCCCTTAAGGGCCACCGCTTCTGGATATCTCGTGGCGTAATCGACCAGAGTAAGTATATAACGATTTCCACGCTCGGTTACTGGCTTCATAGGTCCAACTATATCGACTGCAATACGATGGAAGGGAACTTCAATCAAGGGCATATCCCCCAGTGGTACTCTAGTAACTCTACCTTTTGGAAAAGTTCTCTGGCAGACATCACACGACCTACCACTACACAAAAAGACGGATTTCACGTACTGGGTAAATGTATTGCTTATCAATGGGAAAGGCCACTATTTGCATTGATTCACATAAATGCCCTCTAGTGTGGATGTTTGTATTTCATAGCGTATGACCCGTACATTGCAGCTTGGAGAGGCCAAGATGACAAATACATTTACGGGGTATATGTTATATATATGCCATCCTATATTTCATATATCCAAAATAGCATGGTCACAGAGCACAATATTTTAGTATCAACTTATTTCCCATACAGCATGGAATGTAAAATAATCATTCATGGCAAGACTGCCTTAGATATTAATCAAATAATATTGTTTGACTACATTCATGAGGTATGACAAAGCATTCGTATATATGGATATTTATTTAAATTTAACCTATCACTGAAATGGAATGTCGAAGTTCCATCAATCGACTTCCTCCAAGAGGTATCTCTGATACTTGCTCATTATGACCTTAAACCTCATAAGAAGGTAATTCTTTTATATGGCAAATATTAATATTTGACATCATGAAATGGTAATTCTGATACACGGCAAATATTAAGATTTCATCTAATTTCATCCAGAATGTAAAGAAAACCAAATGAAGCATTCTATGTTATTTCACCGTCTGGTAAATATATGCATATTTCGCCGAAAGCAAATATTCAGTCTGACCCTTTCACTGATGATTATACGGGTATGCTATTTTGTGTTATATGGTCAGCAAATATATGGCAGAACTGAACTTTTGCAACCAGTTTGGTATATATTGCAAATATATGCAAATGTTGAGGAATGACTGTGCTGCAAACATATTGGAAATATTTTCATTTTTCAACATTTTAAACTCATTTAAAATTTGTCAATATTAATATTTCATTTTGCAAAATAATGCAAATTTAGAAATGTGCTATGGCTTCGTTGTGTACCGGGGGTAGGGTACATATTTTAATTTAGATCAAACAACACGCTCTCGTGGATAGTGTGAGTGTGTAATACGTGGCATAACACGACAAGTGCAAGGGAAACTGTGTGGGGTTTCTTTGCGTATTTCATACAATAACAACCCCAATGAATTGGTTAGAAAGCTCCACTTCTTGGCGATTTCCACTTCGTCGTTTCAGGAGTCACCCTGCAGCATACGATGGAAACGAGGAATCCATGTAATATATTACAACGAACAAAATAAGCTACGTGATTCGCTTGTAATATACATAACATCATAGTTTTACACATTCCAACGTTATATAATTTACAGAAAAATACAAAAGAAATAAAACTTCATACTGTATCAAATGCCTTGTCTCAAATTAGTCACAAATGCGGCCTTAATTTACTATCCATATCCGAGTATCCCACACTCTGGGTGATGAAGAAATTGAATACAAATGTTTAAGTTGTCTCCTTGGCGAAATTTACACATATTTCAATCTCTGTGCTCTTTTGGGAACCATATGAAACATGAACTAGATATGTAGTATCACTGATTTCGTGCGCTAACCCACGCGGCCGCGACCGGTCCCATTTGACTATTTCTGAAAAAAATCCAACAGCATGCCGTTTCCTCACTCCAACGTGTCCAAACGCGAGAAATTTTTCTTGCGTGTACTTTTCCCACAAGCAAAGTTAGTGAACTGATTCTAGCTGTACACTGTATGCATGATTATGACACATGCAGCACATTCGTACTATTGTCTAGGCGAAAACGTATGTACGTTGTGATTGGTTGACAAATAAGTAAGCCTGATAAACATAATATGATAAGAATCCTGATTGACAGACAGGTCGGGCCTGCATACAACCGGCGACTTTTACAGTTAATAATCCCCGATACAACCGTCTTCCCAAGATATAATCTCATGTCTAAAAGATAAACGGCAATATAGTATTTGTCTATCGGATAAGCTAAGATGACGCCCACTTATCGGCATGTTTAACAAGTTATGCAAGACAAAATAAATTAAATCCGAATGGGCGAAGTCCCCAATTTTCAACCATGCCCTGATATCTGTATCTTTATATCAGCCATGTCCAAATGGAAAAATAGAATGCAGTAGGTCCTACAAGAGAATGTTTAGACAGTGATATTCCTGTGATTTCGGGTGCATTACATTTTAAATCAGAGACCGTACAATCACAATAACAGGTATAAATAATTTGAAAAAAAAAAAATATGCACGATTTACCGTTCTAAGAATTTAGCCTAAATCATATTTTGTCAACTTTTGAAAGCATGTCGTATATCGTTAGTACAGTCCACGTTGAAGAATAGGAATAAAAGTTAGTCTAGTGAAGCTGACAAAGGAACTGCACGCCCCACTGCGTCAGTAGTATCAAAGCGCAAATCTCTGAGGATTTGTGGAGGAGGGAATGTGGAAAAGGAAATGTGGGTTGTAAATGAGGGTTGTATGACGTCCCACCAAGAGCTTCAATATGACCATCCGCCTTTATGAGGTAGTGTATACGGGTCCCCTCTACTCATCTGAAATTGGGATTTTCCCTTTACTCCCCGAGTGCGCATGTGCAGTCTACAACACAAACTTCTCTTTTAGCTGATACCATTTTAGTATAAAAAAATCTTCATACATTAGATCAAGTCTATTTGTCTAATATGTGATGTTAGTTTATTGGTAAATTTAGAAAAAGCGGTTTTTTTTTCAACCCCAATATGGTTGACTGCGGCGACTGAATGCAAATGTGCATGGTGTATATCCGAATCCGTGACCTTATCCCCACAATACACTATCCCCCACGCGACATTTTCCCCACATGAAATGTCGTATTAAAATTTGGCGAAAAAAATCGTAAGCGGAAATTTGTCCGTCTGCGCACCAGAACGTATGTCCTGGTTGAGGCCGATATAATACTAGGATGCGTGCTCTTTTTCATAAATATACTAGACATATTCTAAACAAATCGCGTGTGTAATTACTCCATAAGACTTCAATCATTGATCTGAATTGTCTTTCATATTTTCATTAAAAAAGCAATTCGCTTTCCATTTGTTCACTCGGCCTTTGAAGTCTTCGAACATCACATGTAGTCCTAGTTTTACATTACCCCCTCCCCCACCACCATGTAGTAGATAAAAATGATCTGGGACCCTATTGACCTACTTTTGTGGTGTCACGTGGTGCTGACGTCATCGTAGAGGTCAAGGTCACTATAGTTCCGTCACGTGACCGGAAGTGACCCCTGGTGGCATGTATCCCTCCGCGGTGATGCGGTCCTCCGCGATAATGCGGTCCGGCGGTGATGCAGTGGCGGGGAGAAGCTTCCGCGGACAGAAAGTAGTTCCGAGACTTCAAATACGCGGGGAGATTCTCCGGCAATGTCCGGGAATCTCCGGGAATGCTCGATCATCTCCGGCAATGTCCGGCCATCTCCGGGAGAATATAAGGGTCATTAAGCCTTAAATGCCAAAGCATCAATGGAATGCATGGAACAGGGTCCCCAACAATATCGCCAGTACTGTGCCTAGCATAAATGGCAAGTGGGGAACCCTCGTCATAGCCATACAGTGGGAGAAGAGAAAGGGTCCCAGCGGGACTCGAACCCTGGTTGCTCTCCCCAGAAGCAGACACGTTATCCACTATGCCACGAGTCACCCCATACTAGGCAAGGTTGAAAATATATCTACCAGAGGGCAGTCCAATCGGGAAACCCACGCTGGACATGTGCGGTATGCAATGTTTAACCTAATGGGAAACCCACACATGCTCATTTGCTGTATGGGTTGTGGGATCTTGATTTTTTCGTCTCACCACGTAGAACACGATGGGTTGGGTCTCGAAGCTAAGCGGTGAATTTTTTTTAAAAAGTCACTTTGCGCATGCGCATTGGGCAAGTAGCGCTGGGGTGGACGTTTTGGGGTTGAGGTGGGCCCCTAGTGGTCCGATTGGGTCGAGTGAGGCATCAGTGTGAAACACTCGTGATGGAGCATACGACTGGATGGGTGTGACGTGGGACTGACGTCATTCTGCGCATGTGCAGTAGAGGAAGTGTATTAGAATGGACGTTTTGGGGTCTAAGCGGACCCATAGTGGTCCGATTGGGTCGTATGATGTGTCATCGTGAAGCATTCGTAATGGTCCATTCGACTGGACTAGTGTGTCGTCCGTTTTTAACATTCTGTGCATGCGCAGACGGAATTGTGGGAAAAGGGCATTGGAAGGGACGTTTTGGGGTCGAGGTGGGCCACTCTTGGTCCGAATGGGTCGAGTGAGGCATCAATGTGAAGCTCTCGTGGGGGAGCGTCCAACTGGTGGGTGCGACGTGAAACTGACGTCCGAATGGGTCGCTTAGAGCCACCAATCTTGGTGCACTTAACCTAGGAGATAATACCTGCATGATGGTACCATTAGTTCCCCGATCCGTCGCAAGGCGGCGAATGGCTAACTAAAATCTCAATGAGTAACTGGGCTGGTAGACACTTCAGGGCCCTGGCATGGGTGGGGCGGGGGTATTTGTTTAGAGAAGTTCAACTACCATGGGCACGATGCACAACAATTCAGAAGCAGAATAAAACAAAGAGTCTCGTTCAATTAATCGATGCACTTCGAGAAGGCCCAAGAAATTTGTCGTCTGAAACCCGGAGGGCAGAAGCCCTGGTGGCGTGTCCTGGTTTTCTCCTGATTCTATCTCGATTGAAATGTTCCAGTTTTCTAGATGGAAACAAAATTTACCGATAATCTCGAAGGATGTCTCCGTCTCAATAAGCAGTGTTTCGTTATCGTTGATTCGACCGTTTCTTAGCTTCCCAGACGATCAGATTGATGTGCGTGTACCATGTGTTGACATCGCTCATCGAATACACATGTGGCAGCCCAGAATATAATCCCGACAACGGCAAGTAACTGGAATTGTGATTTTTGTGAGTTCCATGCCTATATTATTTAGTGGGGCACGATTGTTCTCAAGTTAATTCGCTGTGTATCTATTTTTGCTGACTTCCCGAAGGCAGATACCCCGCTCAATGTATCAAATGTGAACGCTCCCTCTCTGACTTTCTCTCTCTCTCCCTCTCTCTCTATGTAGAGTATATTAATTTTAAACTAGGGAGATATTTTTTGTCATTTAGAAACTATTACAAAGCCACCATTCTTTGGGTTGATAGGTAAAAAAATAAGTTCATTTCTGTAATCTGTAATTATAGAAAAAGGAACATTAATTTTTGTTTTAAGAACAGCTGAAAATTATAACATGTCGCGACTTACGCTTTCCTAGAAGAGGCTAGCGGAAATACTGACAATCGGAACTAGAGGTGTGGATCTGTGACAAACCATTGGCTTGGAACAACAGTTTTTTTTCCTTTTAAGAACAAAACTGAAACAACAATATAGTCACATTATAGTATATATTGCTGATTTCGAGTGCGTCTAGCTTCAAATTATCAAAATAACGGGTTTCGAGTGAATAAGGGATATTAATTTGTTTATTTATTGACTTAGTGATGTTGACATGAGTTAGGGTCGTTAAATGGGTCGGAGCCTGTCAAAGTCACCCCCCCCCCATTCAACAATATATACAAATACAAATACATACATGAAGATAACAGTATATATACACAATATAATAAAACAGTTGAAATGTAAATGAAAACAAAGGTACATATAGTATATACAAAAGATAGTTAAGATACTATCATATGTAGCTGATAAATAAGGAAGATAAGATAAATAATTTTAAAAATACAGATGATATCATCAGGTGTAGCATGATAAATATTGTGCTATAGATAAATAATGTGCTAAGATATACATGTGTAAAATAACAATATCAAGAGATATGAGCTGGCATCAGAAATAAGTAACTGAGCTGGTAGACACCCTTGCAAGTGGGGTAGAGCCACCAAACTTGGTACACATAAACTACGACAGAATACCTACATGATGGTACCGTTAGTTCCACGATCCACCGCTAGGGGGCGAATAGTGAACTGGCAGCTGAATAAGTAACTTGGCTGGTAGGCACCCAGATAAGATAAATAATGTTAAAAATACAGATCGTATACATACAAATTGATATCATCAGGTAGCATGAAAATAAGATAAATAATGTACTAAGTTATACATGTGTAAAATAATAACATCAAGAAAATAAAAGGGTGGTAGGTGCGGTTCGATGTAACAGGTGCCAGTGAGAAGAAATGTGGAAATTTTATGTCTATAAAGTCATGGAACATCTTATAACAACTGACTAGTCTATAGCATTGGTTGTTCTCTGCTTTAGTGTAGCCCACTCTTTTGTAACAATCTATTATAATCAGTTCTGTAGTTTAGTTTAAACATATTTCATTACCTTCAAAATGGTAAAAGGATGGGGTAACACGTTCTGACAACTTAGATAAACCCTCCGTTCTGTAATTACCAGTTAGGCGTTTGGCCGCTCTTTTTTGTATATTTTCTAAGTTGTTCAGATTTATTTTGATAAAGAACACACAGTCGATCCATATTCTAAAGTGGATCATACAAAAGATTGGTAGGCCAATCTGAGGTATTTTCTGAGGTAAAACAAATCGCAACATACCTAACAACCGATTTTGCTTTTTACTGACATATTCTATGTGTTTATCCCATGTCAGCTTTTCAGAGATATGTATACCATGTTAAGTTTCACAGGGTGGAGCTTCTAATACATTCCTATCGAGTGAGTACGGTCGTTTATTTCTTTGTATAGACGTATGTCGTCTGCATACAGGCGCATTCTACAGGTCAAATTGTCGTTGCTATAGGTGATAAACAGCAACGGTCCAAGTGTTTTCTTTGTGACTCTGCCGAAACATTGCACAACAAAATTCAAGTCTAGACGCTGTCATATAATTGTTATCAATACAGAATTTCTCCCATTCTGTTACACAGAGGAACATAGTGAATTCTTAAAGTACACTTAAAGAATGTATTTCAATGCGCAATATATACCTGGGCGTATATATATATCTCTTATAAATTGAGTCATATTCGAACAATATTCGAAATAAATAGGTCAACACTGAATAATAA